>CM076572.1:1385567448-1385661316 GCA_034641835.2 Pinus albicaulis | reverse complement strand
ATGGAATAGCAAAGCAAATAAAGGATTGAACAACAATTCTGAAATAGAACAGCAAGTCTAAAATGGAACAGCAATTGAATAACTAAGTCCCGCAGGTTGTAACCAAACTTAATCTATTAACTCAAATGCATTCTTTGCAATCAAATAACATTCTTTCACTCTAAAAGCAATTCACACAAATCACACTAATGGAACAGCAATAACTATTAATGAATTATGGAACAGTACTGATAAATCAGAAACGCGCACAACACGAACGTTTAGTATAACAGCTCTGTAACAAAACAGTAAGAACATGCAATTAACTCTTGAAAGGATTAATAACTTGATGCGGAGTCAACACACGATTCTATCTGTAAAAAACCTCAATGATTCAATCTTTAACAAAGCATGTAATATGAACTTATAAAGCATATCAAATTACCAAATAACAATGATAAACAAACCACACAAAAGTCAAGTCGTAATGGTACAGAAGCAAGTGTCCTTCGGGGCCGGGCCCTTAGCCTCCAAGGATACACCGCTTTAAGTTAATCCAGACGCAGAGATGAAATAATCACCAAGCTTTTATTAATGCATCGGTCAAAAATACATTGAACCAGTTCTCAACGAGACTCAATAATCAAAGTTGATGTTTTACAGAAAATTACATAAAAGCGTATCCTATCTATCAAGCTAACAGTGTTGTCCCTTTATATAAAGGTGATGGCGGAGATGTCCAAGTAACATGATAAATAAAGCAGCGATCCCTCAGGATCGAAGATCCTGAGGGATTCGCCAAACTGTTAATTCTTCATCCTTTCCTTTCTTTGGCGCCGAGCTGGTGTCTTCTCCTTCTTTTCCGAGCCGATTTGCTGTAATCTATTTAGCCTTGTTTGCATTCGGTTCTCGTTCAGAGGGACAGCAGTTATCTCGACTTTGTCCTTTCCTTTGGAACGGAAATTCCTCGTTTTCTCCTTTTCCTGTACAGAAAATAACCATTATCAGTGGCTAAGTCTTGCATATCAATTCTCACATGTTTTGTTATGGTTCCTTATTACTTTCCAAATTCATGATACAAAAAGGTTCACAAATTCTATTAAAAAGCCACTGAAATAGTCATCAAAAGCATACCCAAGGGCCGACTCTAACATTGGCTCCAATGGGGATGGTGGCTCCATGGAGATGCCAAGAACGGCAGATCTCTGGGGGAGTCAGACAGTGCCTCTCATCCATTGGGCGATGGAATCATTATTTCAACTGATAAAACAAACTTTGGACAATTTTATTGACTGCAGATTTGACTAACGACAGACTGCAATTTGACCAAAACTGACAAGACTCAAACCGACATGACTCAAACTAGAAGACTGATAAAACTTAACTTGACAATTTCAAACCAACCAACCTCTATCTCCAGAATTATAGCCTTCGCTCCGGGCCCCAGACTGAAAATGAGAGATCAGTGCACACTTGCAACGAAACAAAATTAAAATGATATATACAATGACAATGAGATCAGCAGCAAGTACTCAGAAATAATATCGCTTCAGCAACCGACCATTGATCGGTCCTCCAGGACAATCATCTCCATTCATTTCTTTGAGAAGAAATGCATTCTGACCCCGATACGCTGCAATCTTAAAAGGTCCCTTCCACAAATTCTCAAATTTGCCGTGCTTTCCCTTATCTTCATTCCGAGCATCCCATTTCAAAACTACTTCATCCAACTGAAACTTATCTGCTTTTTCCTTTCTGTCGTAGATCTTCTTTATGCGCTCCTGCAACTTGAAAGTATTTTGAAATACCTCCTCTCGTGTCTGCTGTAAATGAATCATCTGATTAATCCTCCGCTGCATAGGATCTTCTTCACTTCCAGCCTCCTGAAGCAATTTGACCACCAGGACAGCAAGTGAAGTAGGAAAAACTGTATCCGTCCCATACACCAACTCGAAAGGAGACATGCCAATAGACTTTTTCTGACTTACCCTATCAGCCCATAATGCATTCACCAACTTTTTGTGCCAAGCCTTCTTGTTGATTTCCAGCAATTTCTTAATGATATTTACCAAGGATTTATTTGAAGATTCCGCCAAGCCATTCCCTTGCGGATGGTAGGCGGTTGAATGTCCCAAGGTAATATTGTACTTAAAACAAAAATCAACCATCCTCTTAGACTTAAAAGCTGCTGCATTATCCGTGATTATTTTACTAGGACACCCAAAGCGCGACAGAATATTGTTTTCAAGGAAAGAGATAATTACCGCATCAGTGGCCTGTCGAGTGGGAATCGCCTCAATCCACTTCGTGAAGTAGTCTGTAGCTGTCAAGATCCATCTATGCTGTCCGGAAGATGCTGGGTGGATTTCTCCGATAAAATCCAATCCCCACTGCTGGAATGGTGCATTAACTTCGATTGGTTTTAGAGGCAAAGGCCGTAGTTTCTGCTTCCCTTCGAATATTTGACACTCATGACAATTTTTCACAACCTTGAACACATCAGAAAACAAAGAAGGCCAATAATATCCTGCCCTTAGGATCTTATTCGCTGTGGTCTTCCAAAACAAATGACCTCCACAATCACCTTTGTGAAAATCCTCCAAAACTCTTTGAGCTTCCTCCTCTACCAAACAATTCAACAACATACCCCCAGGGTCTTTCCAATACAATGCAGAATTCAAAATGCAGAATTTAGCAGCTCTTAACTTCAATGTTCTACTCTTATTTTTCGGCATCCCAGGCGGTGTAGACAAATTCTGAAGCACATATAAAATGTCAGCATACCAAGGGGAAGAAACAAAAATATCGAATACCTGAACGGATGCACTTTCCTCTTCTTCATCAGACATGGCAGCAATCAAATTTATGTCTAGAGCATGCAGATTTGTTTCAGCCATGAGCTTGGCGAGTCCTTGTCCTTTGATCAGCTTGGTCGGTTTAATCTCCACATCGTACTCTAACAACGCAGTGATCCACTTACCTCTTCTTCCTTCTGGATCTGCCTGTACCAAAACATCTTTAACTGCTGCGTTAGGAACATATGCTGTAATGTGAGAATGCAATATGTACACACGGAAATCCTTCAAAGCCTTTACAAGCGCAAGTGCTTGTTTCTCAATGATATTATACTTCAATGCTCCATCTCTAATGATCCGACTGAAGAAAGCAATGGGCTTCTCAACCCCATCCCTTTTTTGCATCAAAACAGCTGCCAAGGTGTGCTCAGAAGCGAAAGAAAATAAAATGAAGTCTTGGGTGTAATCTGGGCTGATTAAAATAGGAGCTGAGGAAAGAGCTATCTTTACCAAATTGAATGAATTTACCGCCTCTTCTGTCCATCTTACCTGACTGTCCTTTTTCAGCATGTTCGTGATTTCTCTAAGGTGTTCTGCAAGATTGGGAATGAAACGACGCAGAAAATTCATTTTACCATTAAATGACTGTATCTCTTTCTTGTTCCGGGGCTGTTCAATCTGCTGTATGGCTTCAACACGTGCAGGATCAACTCGAATACCATCTTTTGATATGATGTGGCCAAGGAGCTTTCCTTCATCCATGGTGAAAAGGCTCTTCTTTGGATTCAGCGAAATGCCATATTTTCTGCACTTCTGGAAAACAATTTTCAGATGATATAAATGTTCCTCATCAGAATTAGAAAATACAGTTAGATCATCAAGGTAAACAACCAAAAGCACATCTTTCTCATTGGCAAAAGCCATGTCCATTGCACGCTGAAAGGTAGCGCCTGCATTCTTTAAACCGAACGGCATCTTTGCGTAATGAAATGTTCCCCAAGGAGTGGTGAACGCAGTCTTGTCACGATCATCTTCCTGCACTAAAATCTGATTATAACCCGAGTATCCATCGAGTAGTGACATCCTTGATGCTCCAACTACTCGCTGCAATATGTGATCCATCTTTGGCAGCGGATAATTGTCCTTTAATGATACCTTATTCAGATTTCTGAAGTCAATACATAAACGGATCTCACCTGTCTTCTTTCTCACGGGCACCAAGTTTGATATCCAATCCGAAAATCGAATAGGCACAATGATTCCTGACTTATACAACCTATTTACCTCTTTTTCGATTGATGGTAGCAGCTTTGGATTGATCCTCCTCAACTTTTGACGAAAAGGCTTCTGATTTGGTTTGATGGGAATAGTATGCTGGATGATATTGGTATCATATGTTTTAAGATCTGAATAATCCCACGCAAACACATCAGAAAATGAAGATAACAATTTCACATATTCTGCTCTTACCTTTGGTGACAATGACTTTGATAATTTCACCATCTTGGGATTCTCAGCTGTCCCAATATTTACCTCTTCGACACCCTTCTCTGTTGGCCTCAATGTAGGCTTGCGGGTTACATCATCTTGATCAAACAACTCTTCCAAAGGAATCAATCCCTTAGGAATGATGTTATCCTTCAGTTG
Source organism: Pinus albicaulis (assembly GCA_034641835.2). NCBI lineage: Eukaryota > Viridiplantae > Streptophyta > Pinopsida > Pinales > Pinaceae > Pinus > Pinus albicaulis. The sequence goes on along the minus strand of CM076572.1, from coordinate 1,385,656,895 downwards.
CAGCACATCCATTTGATTTATCTGTATGTCATCAATACCATCATCAAATTCTGTATCTATGGAGGTATCTTTAAACTTCCCCTTATTCTGCAGAAATTCACTAATCTCCTCATCATCCTCAAAAACTTGCCAACATCGCTGATTGTCTGGAACGGTGGGCCGGTGTTTCACATGTATCTCAAACTTGTTGCTGGAATTCATGGGAATCTTAAGATTGCTTGCTGCCTTAGCAAGTCCATCAGCAACACCATTTTGTATGCGGGGCACACATGTCAAAGTATGATCAGAAAATAACTTCAGAATATCCAAAACTGCATTTCGGTAAGCCCTCATGTGAGGATGCTTAGCCTGAAACTCACCTTTAACTTGCTTTATCACTAATTCTGAATCACCATATACTGCAATCCTTTTCGCATTCAGCTTCTTGAGAATCTTAAGGCCAGCAATAAGAGCCTCGTATTCCGCTTCATTATTAGAACAATCGAATGCAAGCTTGTAAGAACACACTCTCACATTGCTCGGAACTTTATCAGGAGCGGAAAATGGACTTCGAATCCACACACCAATCCCAGCACCATCGCTGCCCACTGCACCGTCAAAATCCATGGTCCAAAGACCATCTTCATCGTCCTCTAAATGCTGAAACTGTGCCGGCTCTATTTTTCCTGTTTGCTGCCCATTGTCTTCAGCTGATTGCTCCAAAACAACTTGTTTTTCTCGTCTTTCTTTTTGCAAAACTTCTCTAAAATTCTCATTTATTTCTGGTATGTCTTCTGCCTGAACTAATTGACTTTCTACATCATTAAAACTATCAGCAAGCAACACAAACGACTCTAAATCAGTATGTACATAGTTGACAGGATGATTGACTGGCTTCTCTTTGCTAGTTATCATGTATTTCATCTTCTGCTCACGATACAACTTTCTCATTTGACCGAAGACTGGAATTGTAGCATAAGAGAAATCTAATTGAAGTGTACCTTTCAACTTTGCCCCCCAAGATCTTGCAAGAAGCATCCCAAACGTGGAGGAATGTCAGCAACCACCACATCCATCAAAACATTCTTCGCTGGAATTTGATCCAAACTTACCACCAAATCTTTGATGAGTCCTATACACTTTACCCGGCTGGAATCAAATGAATACAAATCATGATACTCTCTTGTAATGTCTAATCCCAACTTTTCCATGATTGCCTTTGGCATCAAATTGTGCGAAGCACCCGAATCGAGCATAGCATTATGCAATATATATTCATGCAACCTCAAACTGATGTAAAAAGGAGGAACATTACCGTCAGGAGACTCACCATTTAATGCAGGCCCAAAAATCAATTCCGGCTGATCATCCTCAACATTTACCGTGTCAATCATTGGATCAAAGTTCAGAATTTTGGTGACTTGACTACGGTAACTGCTGTTCTTCATAATCTCCGTCAAAGGAATAGATATTTTCAGTTTGGAAATTTCATTTTCCAAGCTAAATGTTGAAACCTTCTCGACCTCTTTAACTGGAATTTCCTTCTTTTCAGCCTTGTCTTTCACTATGTTTGACTGATTTACCTTCTCAGCTGATGATACTTTACTTGCTGCGGGGTCAATTGTCTCTTTTCCTCTTTTCTGTGGTATTTGTGAATCTGTCTTTGGTGCTGAAGCCTCTTTTCTTTTCTGAATGGGATTTATAGGCACATCTCGATTTCTCAATGAATACTGCTTCTGCTGGGCAGTCAATGCGTTCAAATATCCTCTTTGGTATTCATCTGACTCTTCCTCTAAATCAGCATCATTTGTTAGGATGAAATCCTCATCTTTCTGAACAACTGAACTTTCACCATACTCCTCATCCTCAGTAATATAAACAGGCAAATCATCGGGAGTGAAGAAATGATTTTGCTCACCTGACACATCATCATCATCATCAGAATCATGACTCACAAAATTCTGCAAAAGAGGGGTCTTGATCTGCTGTTGGGCTGCTGGCTCTTGAGCTCTTTGTTCACGCTGCTTAATTCTGAATTGTGGCTGCTGCTGGCCACGGAAATTTGGATTTCGAAACTGTGTTTCTACTTTGTCAAGATTTATTCTTCTTAAAGCCTTTTCCAACTCACGAGCTAAGTGCTGTTCTGATATAGATGTAGAAGGCTCTTCCTTTATTGTCACTCTTTTCTCTGCTTTCAACCGTGCTCTTTTATCATTCAAATTTGCCTCAATACTAACAGCGACCTTCTGCATATCTTCTAAAGTAGGTGGATCTCTATCGCGAAGGGAATAAGCCATTTCCGAATCAAAGCCATCCGGGAATTTAAGGAGAGCAGACTTTTTGGATGGTCTCAAATCATCTGGAATAGCATTATACACAGTATTGAATCTAATGATATAATCCTGAACCGACTCACCAGGATTACGTTTGAGGTTTGTGTATTCTGAAGTAATCTGCAGCGGATCCTTTTTCATCTCCCATCGGTCTAAAAACTGCCTCTGAAGTTCTGCCAATGTATCGATGCTTCTTTGTGGCAAGGCTCTAAACCATTTCCTTACCTCTCCTCCAAAGGTTTGCACAAAAAGCCTCATAGTCACATTTTCTTCATCAATCTCGAAACGATCAAAGAAATCTGCCATATTGTCTACATGTTGTTGTGCAGGAAGACTCTGTGGAGTGCCATCAAATGTCGGGATCTTGCTCTGATAATCTGCGGGCATATCATTCAACTGCTGGGGTAACACAAGAGGTGCAAAACGAGCAGCCATAGCTCTTGGTGGATTGAAGACAATCTGTTGTCGAGGAGATACAGGAGGAGTAGGAGCAGTAGGTCTACGAGATGTATTCAATGGAAACGGAGAAATTACTATTGATTGTTGATCAGAAAACTCAGGCTGAACCGGAATGGTAGGGATAAAGGGAGGCTCAGTAGGGATCCGTGAACTTGATGCAATTTCAGATGGGTCAAGAACTTGTGAAGCAGATTCAGTAAATTCAAAAGTGTTAGTATCCTCAATAGAACTTTGCAGCTGTCTATCCAGGTACTGTGAAACAAATATATATTGCAAATCTTCAATAAACAATGGATCTGGGACTAATCTTGACAATTCAGTTTCGGAAAAATTCACAAACAAGGATGTTTCAAACCGTGCATCAAAGGGGATTTCATCAACATATATGATTTTGACAGGACAGGATGCAGATCGGGTAAGCACTCTGGAACTCTCAAAACTCAATTGGATTTCTCTTTCAGAACTCTCTTGACTTCCTTGTTTTCTAAGGGTCCTTGGAATCAGATTCGGATTTTCGAATATTGTTGGTGGATCAGGGTCAGGATTTGCCCTAGTATTCCTTCTTGAAGCCAGTGTATTGATCTTCTCGGAAAAAATTTCAAGGAACACAATCAATTATTTTCAGCCTTTCGACTTCTAGACTCAATCATCCAAAAGGTCTAGAACGAATAAGTATACTGGGGTGATTTACAAATCGAGTGCTGCACTTACAAGCTTACCGGAGATCGACTGAAGCAGCGTTTATCTACTACCGCTTATGCATAGCAAAAGCATTTTGAAAGCTACCTGGCGTGACTTCAGACTCCGTCTAAGACTCATGGAACAAACACATCAACAAGCAAACCATTGAGATCTTCCCCAGTATGGTCGCCACTATGTTAGCACTCAAATCTACCTCAGGCTTAAATGAAGTAAAACTCAAGGCTACATCAAACCACGCTCAGCCTCGTAGCTAGCCCTACGAGGACAGGAGAGGGCTCTCTCCGTCAATCTCGAGATAATAAGCAAGTAGGATGCGAGATGACTTACAATAGGAACTGATTTTAGGCTAGTAAAGAGACAGGTATGTTTGTTTTTTGGTTTTTTGGGTTTTCGCTGGAGAAATGGGAAAACAAATTTTGGGTCCGGGGATAAGGTCAGACCTTTGCAGAGTTCAAGCTGGGGCGAGGTAGGTGATGATCTCGATGCTTTAAATTGGATATATGGATAGATTAGACCGACGAGGAGCTGAAGAGGGCAAAGAAGAACTTGGATCCTCTCCAAACAGCTGAAAACATATAGAATTAACTGAATTCAAAGGCCAAGCACTGTAAACAATGGATTCAACCTTATTTCACTCATTCAACTTAGTTCAGAAGCATAATGAAAGGATGGCATACATTAAACATGAAGAAACTTACAGTAAACAAAGAAGAAACACCATCAAGAATCAGAACACCACAAGGATCCCAACAAGTGCCGCAAAACCCCTGATCTTTCCTTAGCCAAAATATGAAAAATATGTACAATGGTATCAAAAGTATCCCAAGAGTCCAACCTGTAGAATGCCTCAGAAATTACAATATATAGATCACTCTAACACCTTCCCCACCTCTAGGGGTCGAATTCCCTCTTCAGGGATCAGTTTCAACCAATTCTAATCATGGAACTACAATCTAGGCAGCTAACAACTTGCCTCTAAAAGAGTGGGAACTGATCCATTACATGATTTTTTACTCATTTGAGAGTGAATCTTCTAGAAGAGATAAAAACAAGCCAAAGTTACATATCAAACATGAATTTACATCATAAAAACCCAAAAATTTTATCCATAAGCAAAACTGGTCCATAATAGGCGAAATACTGAGCTGGCAGCTGAAAATTCAGAAAAATTTCTAGGTGGGTCGCTCGTGAACTGTGTGGGTCGCTCATGTTCCAGGCTGAATTTGAGGTAGTTCCCGACATCCAAATTGAGCTCATGATAGCTCGTTGGAAATCCCTGGATGTCTACTTTCCAACCCAAGTGGAATTTATGATTTTGGAGTTGATTTGACCCTCCAAAACCTCTTTCTCCCAGAGGTACTCCCTGCTGGTGCAAAAGGTGGCAGCAAGGTGATTTTCATGGTGTTTTTGAGCTGTTTGACCATCCAGATTTTGTTGAAATGCTAAGTTGACTTCAGAGGATGCATAATTAACCATGAAAAATCCAAAAATGTAAAAATCTCCTCCAGCAAGTGTCTCAAAAAAAAAGCGAGCGCATGAGCGCGCGACCCACGTAGCTGCAAAACCTGTTTTTAAGACCAAAAATTTGAAAATGACAAAATTTTCTCCGAATTTGCCCAAATCCGGAGCGGAGGTCCTCCATCATGTGTCTTGCCCAGTCAATGAAGCCTCGGCCAAAATCCGAAGTGGATTAGGCCTTTTCCGCTGTCGAAGTGCCTTGCGCAACCTCCTCTTCATGATCCTCATCCTCGCTTTGCAAACATGCATGCGAGCCCAGTAATGGCCTTTCATGTGGCGAAGCATGTCTTTGTCTCGATTGGCCTTCGCCAACAGCTTCTCCAGATGTATATTTACCCGCGTGAGTACAGTATCTCTGTCAGATGGTGTCATGTCACCGGGCCTCTTTCGATTCCACTGTCTGTCCTCACGGATTTGGCGCACCTCATAAAATGTGAGCTCATCCTCGAGCTGTTTGTTGCGCTGCTCCAAATAGTTAATCACCCACTGAGCCTTCTGCAATTGGTCTTTCAGCTGGTCATTCTCGGCCCTTTGCTCCTGGATGACTTCCCTCAGCTTCGAGCTAGGAGAGCCCGTATCAACATCAATGACCGTCATATCGGTGTCCCGGCCTCCTGATGGGCCCTCATCATGCATGGGCCTCTTGCCCCTGTCTTGTACCTGTACCTGCACTGGAGAAGAAAGCGAGACCCTTTCCACATCACGTGGAGATAATACTCGCCGTGTCGATGAAGTCGGCAGGACCCCATCCACCTCACGTGGAGATAGTACCCGCCGTGTCGCTGCAAATAAGGCCCTGTGGCCTCGCTGATATGTCTGAACCAAAGGAGTGATGATATGCTCAACCTCAAGCATGTCCGACTGGTGTGAGGGCTCTCCTGCATCATGAACTGCCTCGGGAGGCTGCTGTGGCACTCTGAAAAAGTCTCTAGAAATGAAATCCTCCCAAGTGATGCCCTGCTCCGCCAACTGATGTAACACCAAGATTTTGATCAAAGTGAAATGATATATACTCCTGTACTGCTGCACTGGGCTCGTCTTCTTCTGCACAAATGTCACCATCCTCTCTATGTTGCGGTGTATGAAATACGGAATATTCATCATACGCACCCTGGTGAAGTGCATCAGCAAACGAACATGGTATGAGAAAAGACGAGCATACCTGCCCTCACAACTAAAATACTGAATAATGAGCCTCATGAGCGGTGCATACTCATCTCTCAAGAATCTGAATGGAAAAACTCTACTCAAGTAAGCCTTATATCCAGTTTTAATGTATGGCTCATAGTTAAATTTCTCTAACTGCTGACCCTTGTTCCATTCCTCGCCCATGTTCGGTATACCAGTGGCTTGAGCAATAGTCAAAGGTGACACAATGAAATCAACCCCAGCAAGGCTTACCCGATCACCCCGTAAATGAAGAACAAACAGACGTGCTAATTCACGATGAGGCCGGGTTTGTGCAACCATCTCACAAAATCTGAAACATGACAAATATCGAAAAAAATCCATAGCTAATGGACATGCCTGCAATCGAGCCAAAGAAGTAGGCTCCTCTCTGCGATGATCACCGCTTCTATTTTCTCTGCGGGACCCCCGTGGCGCATTACCTTCAGTCACCGAATCACTGCCTGACCCTGGCTCATATTCTGACTCTGTCTCCGACATGGCTCTGACCAAGCTTTTGGCAATGTGTATACTGATATGAAAGCAGTGCAAACAAAATTAGGATGTATGTTTCAACACCCAACCAATATTTCCACCGTCAAAGCACCATCAAGGAATCAAATCATGGATAAAAACTCAGCTTTAAATGGATTGGAAAAGGCACAATCTCTGTTTTGAATGCAAGTGAAATTTTGACCAAAAGGGAGCAGGCAACCTTCAAAATATTGAACAAGTCTAGTCAAAGGAAGGGCATGGCATCAATAGAATGTGTTTGTTTATGAGTAATAACCACAAAGGTCTCAATGGGAAGTTTGAAACAAAGTCATGAGAATGCTTTTACATTGGGCAGTGAGACTCATTACCACCACAGTCACCATGGAACAAAGGGTTTAAACATGGTATAATAATAGCAATGGTCAAAATGGCATAATGGGCATGAGAGCAATATGGTTTTGATATTATATGCAAAGCTAGATGTATCACTGCCATAAGATAGCAAACAAACTCATTCAACCATTCATTTAAAAACCCTGAAGAACAACACTGCCATGACTGTAGGGTTTAAATTCTCCATTTCAAGTGTTTGAAATCACCAATGATGCCACCGGTGCATTTAAAAACATCAAGCAATTGATAGAAACCTGTTTGAAGGCCGATGAATCGATCCCAAGCAAGACTGGGCGCTCAAAACGAAATTTCGAAACTCTGTGTCTGCGTGGGTCGCTCGGCCCAGGTGGGTCGCGCACCTTGCAAACTTGCACTGCTGAACTGACCTGCGTGGGTCGCTCTGCCCAGGTGGGTCGCTCGGCCTCCACGTGGGTCGCTCGGCCCAATCAAAACTGCCCACGCAACTTAAAACTCTGAAATCGGCCCTCCAATCTTCAAACATGATTTGGGAGCTATGAATTGGTTCAAATGAAACTTGTTTGGCTTTTATACATGTCACAAATATCTTCACAAATCAGATTTTATTTCAAATCTAATTTCAAACCCATATTACAAATGTTTTTGTAATTTCACTTTTGGCTTTTCAAATACAAACTTCCTTTGGCTTTTTTGAGGTCGATACTAATGATTTTGCTGTCTTCTTGCAGGGATATGGCTATCTTGGCTAGAGAAGAGACCAGGGGTCTGCTTTTGACAATGTTTTCATGGCGGAACAATTACAATTTATTACAAAAATAATAATGACAAATTTCTAGTTCCAAAACAGAGTTTTGGACTAGAAATATTTTTTTTAAAATGCTGATGATAATAAAATAAAAATCACAAATACAGAACTTTCCTCACCTTGCAGGCTTTATGACTAGTATATAAATGACTCAAAAACCCTAGACACCAGGACCTAGGACACTTATTGACATTTTAATGACCATATATGTAATGAAAATGACTATGAATGATTTTTTTGAGAAAAATTTTAAATGGCGCTGCAGGTATAAACATGAGGAAACATAAGACGACAGACCCCCTCGTCAGTCCATGGCATGATCCTAGTGAAATGCAACGAAGTGGAACAAGCGAGACACCTAATCATGAATATGCAAAAGACGAAATGATCACTGACGGAGGGCTGCAAGGGCCGACTCTAACAGTAGGAATTAAATTTCAGCAATTGAACCACAAAACTTGTAACTATTAAATCTCTCCACCAAATTCTTGGACCTAAAAAAATTATCTTAATCTTATAAACATCACATCACTGTGTTTGGTGGGAAAGCAGTGACTTTTTTTTGTTAGAGTTTTCATAATCTTGATTTTAAGATATAGCGTGCCACTTGGAACAACTCTGAAGTGTATATAGTTTTTCTAGCCATTGTACCATAAGACAAGACCTGTATGAATTAAATTTCAACCATAAGACCACAAAACCTGTAACCAATAAATATCCCCACTTAATTATTAGACCAAAAAAATTACCACAATCTTATCAACATCACTATCACATTACTGCTTTTAGTACCGTGCTGATGCATCACTGTCACATTGCTGCTTTTAGTACCGTGATGTAGTTGTTGCTTTTATGATGCCTTTCCACAGATACGCTGCTGCGAAACAGTTGGTGAAAACGCTCTTCTTCTGTCACGTCGCTCATAAATTCCACGCTCTGCGAAACAACTGGTGAAAGACATGACTGGGGCCCTTTACTGATGTTTCATGGAATATCCACATTTTTTCTTTCTTTTACTGTTTAAAGATAATGGTGCATTGACTTGACTCGACTTGACTTGGTGTTAGTACTCATGGAATATTTGCATGGTGACTCTTATATCCCAGTGTATCGGCTTGAGGGAGAAAATGGCCATCGTCAGATTAAAGCAATAAATGATCCTACGGTGACCATTGTTAGAATGTGTAATTCCTACTTGTCCAGTTGTGACTCTCTATGAATAGAGTCTGTTCCTATTTCCTAGGTTAGCTAAATCTAGTTTGCTTATTTGGTGTGAGGTTGAGATATTCCCTCAACCAACTGATTGTACGTCCAAGATAGATTTCCTATCTTGAGACTAATTCATGTATAAATGTGTGTAATCTATTTGATTAATAATATAGTTTTCATATTAGAGATTTATTTTGGTATCAGAGCTATAGAGGCCTGGACCTCGGCCCCTCCTGGGCTGAGGGAAATAGAAGAGAGCTGTGAATGTCGACTGTTGTGTGAGCAGATTGTTGCAATGATTCCCTTGACTGCTGAGCGGATTGACCATTGGTATTGGATTGACCATAGCGCTTTCACATTTTTTGCAATTCGTGAGACAGATAGCATTGTTACCACCAGCGCGTCAAAGCAGTGACCAGAATTTCCAGCGCGTGGAGTATGTAAAGATTGCTGCTCGAACTTGCTGTCCGTGAGCACTTTGGGCAATATGGGTTTGTTCCGGAGGATCGGATTAAGTTTCTGAATTTGCGGGAAGAATGGCTCCTGGAATCCTATATGCAGCGAGGCATGTGGCCCCATCTGGGTCGAGCAACAATGGCAGCGGCCATAGCTCAAAGCAAAAGATGGAGGAGAAGCCTAATCAGTTTGTTACAAGCAATTTCATAAGGTCATCGTCCTTCATGCAGATTGTTAATGCTGCTGCAACTTCAAATCTTGCTGCAGCGGTTCCTCAGCCTGCAATTCATCGAAATTATCATCATGATCATCGGTTTGAGATGACAATGGTTCCAAGGCCGAAGCAGGTGACAGATCCTCTGAATGAAATGGTGAGAGCCAGACTTTGCGGCGATAATTATCATGAGAATACTAACTATGGCAGCAGTGGTAGCGAGCATGATCCTGATACTGTGTGCCTTGCTGATATGGTCTATGGTTTCATGGAAGAAGGCGAAGAAGAAGGACGAATAAAAAATAAGGAAGTTGGTAATTGCGGGAGATGTAGGTGCAATTGCTTGAATGGTACTGGAGAGCCCTGCGCTGCTAATATTGCAGAGGTGAATGGTGATTCTAATTCTGGACTTGCTGAGGATGATATCAATGAATTTCCCAATGCGGAGCTTAAGGAGATATTAGAAGGCCTGTTCTTGTCCAGCATTAACAACCCAGTTGAGTTTCTCCTGCACAAGGAGGCTGTTACGGCGCTTGAGATAAATCAAAACGAAGTTGAAAATTCCAATGTGAATAAACATCAGGTTATTGACCAGAAAAGCTGGTTGAGGCGATCTGTGATGAATTATTTGCGCGGACTGGGGTACAATTGCGGCGTTTATTATTGCATGTTTTCTTGCTAGCTCTGTTCTTGCTGCAAAAGAAGCGGCTATGAACCCCGATAGGACAGTTTTTGATGTGAAACGTTTGATTGGAAGGAAGTTTGAGAACAAGGAGGTCCAAAGAGACCGCGTGGAGGTCCAAAGAGACCATGTTGCATTGAAGGTTGTGCGTTGTTTTCCTCATCGACATTTCAATATTACAAATGTATGGTAAGTATTTTTTGGATTATTCATAAACAAAATTATTGAGTTTAGCCAACTCAATGGGTGGTGATGTTGTTAGAATTGGCTACTCTAGCAAATCACACTTGTATGAATATGAAAATCCAATATAAATGACACTAAAGATGCCAAAATAAATGAGGTAATGAAGCAGCAACAACTACTATGACGGAGATCAATTTAGTTTGTGTGAATTTTTTATGAGTTTCCTGGAATAGACTCAATAACATGTTGTATAATGAGTCACTCAGTTGCATGGTAAGCAAGTCTAGGATGGTTTTGTAGTGGTCATTGTATGTACCTGATAACTCCAAGAGGTGGAGTATATAAGCCTTGTAAAGGCATGTGTATCCCCGTAAAAGTTCGTGGTAATCTCAAAACCACTTTGTAACTACAGGTTCATGGTCAACCAGAAACCATTTTGCAGTGTCAGTTTGTGGTCAGCTAAAAACCACGTATAATAGTGAAGCAGACTGGAAATAGGTCTATGTCAGTGTTTGCCACTGATGAAGAGCATGGTTACGGGTCATCCGATAAAACCCAGGAAGAGCATGGTTACGGGTCATCCGATAAAACCCACGTTGGAGGGGGATCTGTAGATATAGGTACATGTATGCAGTGATAATGGTTGACAGAACCATGTATACGAAGGACATCCTACAAGACCAGCGGTTGTAGCGGTTGGTACCCATGCATTCTGGTGGATGGTTGCTCTTTTATATGGACGTCGACATATTCTTTGTTATGTTTGATCACCACTAGATTTTGCGAAGTGATATCGAGACAAGTAGTCATTAAGGGGGTGTGTTAGAATGTGTAATTCCTACTTGTCCAGTTCTGACTCTCTATGAATAGAGTCTGTTCCTATTTCCTAGGTTAGCTAAATCTAGTTTGCTTATTGACTAGGTTAGCTAAATTTACTGATGTTTCATGGAATATCCACATTTTTTCTTTCTTTTACTGTTTAAAGATAATGGTGCATTGACTTGACTCGACTTGACTTGGTGTTAGTACTCATGGAATATTTGCATGGTGACTCTTATATCCCAGTGTATCGGCTTGAGGGAGAAAATGGCCATCGTCAGATTAAAGCAATAAATGATCCTACGGTGACCATTTCGTCTCTCGGTGCATTTATGGGTCGATAGACTGAGATATAAAACTCGCCTATTTGCATGAGGGGGTTTTCAATTTCTCACATGCAAGTTGGAAGGCGTAACCTTGGGATACGAGGGTGGGAAAGCAAATGTATGGTAAATATAAATATATGTAAAATTTATTTTTAAAAATATAATTTTGTGGATAAGTATGTTTATTATTATGAAATAGAGTTTTTATAATTTTAATTTACTAAAAGAATTTTATACAATTTTACGATGGACCACAGAAGTCAAAATTTGAAATTTTTTAATTTAATCTATCTATAAATTCATCAAATTACTAACTCAAACTTATATATAGTTATTATTATTTAATTTAAATTTTAAATTTTAAATTTCAATGTTGACTAAGTCCACATAATATTACATCACATAATGACTTACATAAAGGTGTACTATAACACGTCTTTTGAGGCCATTATTAATAATTATTAAGTGGATAGTAAAAATTTAACTCCATAAAATATTCTATAATATTCTTGGTAATGTACACAAATCAAATGTAAAGATTTATGTCCAAAGTAGTTATGCATTTGTTGTCATTTTAATTAAATTCATTAATTTAAAAAAAATGCCATATAAAATCATTTATGATTTTTTGGGCATGTTGTATTCATGATGAATTCCCATAACAAAATAAGGATGAATCTAGTGGTTAAGAATCGTGTTGCACGTGTTTTTTTTTAATTAATATAGCGTTTTTTTGTGTGGTTCATGAACCCCGAAGATCGATTCTCACTACATGCATTGAATATTTGTACCAAGAAGATCCACTTGAAGGGATCGCCTCCTGTCGACTCAATCGCAGAGCATGACCCCAAGAGTGTGAAGAGAATTGAAGCATGACCCCAAGAGTGTGAAGAGGAAAGCATGCCAATATGTGCCAAGTACCAGGGTGTGCCCAGGAGTTTTATGGAGTGCTAGGGAAACACTCAGGAGAACTAGGTCATAGTGCATGGAAATGAATGAATAAGAGTGCGTGATAGGGAATGTCAGTGAGTTCCAAGTGTGTTAAGGAGGACTGACAAGGAATTCTTGGAATTGCTAAGGAATGCTAGAGTGATAGGGCAACATGCGACCAAGTTGTGCCAACGCGTGCAAGGAAGTGTTAGCTGGGAGTGCCAAGGAAACATAGGGGAGCACTACGTCAAAATGCATGGAAATGTACAAATAAGAGTTTGTAATTGGAAGTGTCAGTGAGTTCCAAGTGTGTTAAGGAGGGAGTGACAAGGTATGTTACGCAATGTTAAGGCATGCTAAAGGCTAGGGCGACACGCCAAGATGTCTTAGGTGCTAGGGTGTACCAACATGTGCCAGGGAGTGTAAGTGAATTCAAGTGTGCTAAGGAAGAAGTGTGTCGGGAGAATTTCATAATAGGATTTGTAGGAGTCAAGCCTACAATTGTGATAAGGAATAAGCAATACCAAAAAAAAAAAATCATTTAGAGCCAATGGGAGAAGTTAACACAATTCAAATGGAAAAGTTTCATTCAATAATGGTAGACATGGAAACAAGAGAAAGCAAGCGAATTGAGCAAATAAAAGAGGCCAAATCAGGGGCTCAAGTGGTAAAAGAACCGACAAGTCAAGAAAAGGAAATCATAGAAAAAAAATCAAGAGACAAATTAGAGAGGAGAAGGACAAAGAAGAAAAAGTGGTAAATAGCATCATCAAAGGATTGAATGACTTCGGGGAGAAAGAGAGAACACATATTCTAGGAAGGAATTTTATCAAGGATGAGTTACATTGGACAAGTTGGATTCAACAAGCAAGCCAGATAGGAAAGAATATGGCATAATGAAGGGATAGACATGTGAGAGTTACTTTAAGAAGCATAGAGGAAAATTCTAGGATCCTAAATAATATAGGGTTGCTTAAAGTCAATTGTATCTACTTAGATGATGATTTAACATTCACTACAACAAAAAGGTCATTGGTGATGGTCATGCCTGTGACAGACCTTTAAGGTCCATCACCAATGTTGCATATGGTGATGGTCCTTAAAAAAATGTTGTTGTAAGTGCATATAGTGATGGTCATTTAGGGTTTGTCACCAAAGATATTTTCAGTGACACTATTGGTGACGATTGTTAAAGGCCTATCACTAATTCTCTATTTAGTGACACTTTTAGTGACAATCTTTTATTAGCCCTCGCCAATGCTATTTTTGGTTACTTTTGGTGACAAACAACAAATGTTCGTCAACATTGATCATTTCAATGAGTTTTTAATGACGTTATGTGCATGTTACTATATTTTTTGTCAAAAGATAACAATTTAAGACCATTGTTGTGGAGTCTTTTTCATTATGTGTCCAAGGACATGGTGGTTAGAGTCAGCTAATTTGTTAAGAAGTAATTAGTGTGTATCATTTCCCTCAAGTAATGAGAATATAGTTTTCCTATGAGTCAACACATGATTCATCTATGTTAGTTTTATTACCACTAGTGTGTGTAGGAAATATATTATTTAATACATAATAAATTTCTATCAATTCTATTAATGAGAGACACCTAGACTCCTCAACACTCTTGGCATGCCTTAACATGATTTAGCACACACTAACATTCCTTGTCACCTCACATGTCTTGGAACATATTTGTACCTAGAACATCTTTCCATGATTAGGACACCCAAGCACATGTTGGCAGGCCCTAGCATAGCATATCACTTTCCTAACATGTGTTGGCATGCCTTGTAGTCCCTAGCATGCCCTGAAACACTTTGGCATGCATTAACATACATTAGCGCTTGGCACACATTGGCACTTGACATGTATTAGAACCTATTATTAGTGTGCCTGGCATGCCCCTTTTGAAAAATATAAAGTCCTTACTTATTAACCCCCTTATATGTTCATTTCCTTTTATTTTAGCTCGGTTCTTCCTTTTGTTTTCTTAACAATCCTTAACACATATTGGCATACCCTGGTAACACACACTAGAACTCCCTAGCACACTATGGAACTTCTTGACATGCCTTGATATTCCCAGGCATGCATTACCATTACTTATCATACCTTGTTACTCGCTCCTTGAAATTCCAGCTAGCACTCTTTGACACTCCCTGACACACCCTAGCGACGTGACAAAAGAAGAGCGTCTTTCACCAGCTGTTTCGCAGCAGCGTATCTGTGGAAAGGCATCATAAAAGCAACAACTACATCACGGTACTAAAAGCAGCAATGTGATAGTGATTCATCAGCACGGTACACCCAGTCATGTCTTTCACCCGCTGTTTCGCAGCAGAGCGTTGAATTTATGAACGACGTGACAGAAGAAGAGCGTCTTTCACCAGCTGTTTCGCAGCAGCATATCTGTGGAAAGGCATCATAAAAGCAACAACTACATCACGGTACTAAAAGCAGCAATGTGATAGTGATGCATCAGCACGGTACTAAAAGCAGTAATGTGATAGTGATGTTGATAAGATTATGGTAATTTTTTTGGTCTAATAATTAAGTGGGGATATTTATTGGTTACAGGTTTTGTGGTCTTATGGTTGAAATTTAATTCATACTGTGGTCTTATTGCTGAAATTTAATTCATACAGGTCTTGTCTTGTGGTACAATAGCTAGAAAAACTATATACACTTCAGAGTTGTTCCAAGTGGCACGCTATATCTTAAAATCATGATTATGAAAACTCTAACAAAAAAAAGTCACTGCTTTCCCACCAAAAACAGTGATGTGATGTTGATAAGATTAAGATAATTTTTCAAAAACTATATAAACTTCGGAGTTGTTCAAAAACAATTTCTCACTTGCCAATATATAATTTGTATTAACGTAAAAGAAGACCACCATTTATTTGTTTATATCGGTAAAGATGGGTTGAAATAATGATCTGTTTAACGTGGATTGAAATAACATAAAGCAATGTAGGTGGACCTTTTTGGCATCATCTCTAAACTTAAAACATTACTGTGACGGGAAGCTCTAAAGCTATAAAACATTTTTGGTAAAGTTTTTAGATTATTCAAAAGTGCAAAATAAGACTACTATCTTCACTTATTAATTTCACTGACCAAACACTATCACTCTCACCCTGGGAAGTGTGCCTCATTGGGAAAGCTTTCCAACGCTCTGCAAGACTTGAAAAAATAATAAAATATTATTTTTCTTCAGCTTTTGCAACTTGTTAGTCAACTATTTCTGCTAAATCTCAAAATACATTTTCGAACCTATAAATGATTTAGCTATTGTAAATGACTGACTTGGCTAATGTCATTTACCACATGAAAAAATAATACAATTTTATTTTTCTTCTCCTTTTTCCTTTTTCATGCTGTTATTCAATTATTTCTGCAAAATAATGGAAAGCCCTGAAAATATTTTTTCAAAATTATAAATGACTTACATATTGCAATTACCTTTTAGCCAATGGACTTAGATTGCATATTCAAGATTGAATTGACTCGTAGTTTTTTTTGTAATTACATCACTTTCATTTTAGTTTTGTTGAAAGACTGAAAATTTTAATTAAAACTTAAATTCTATAATTAAAATGAAATTCTTGTTTTGTTGAAAGAAAGAAAAATTTAAATTAAATGTAAATTTTATAGTAAAAATGAAATTAATTTGTATGGCATATTCTAAAATCTAATAAACATTGAACAAAATAAATTATAATTGACATAAACTTAAGTTAATGCAATGCAAGTGGAGGCTTGACCGTTAAATGACATAATTTTGTATATATTAAATTTTCATATGCAAGTGGAGGCTTGACAGTTAAATGACATAATTTTGTATATATTAAATTTTCATAGCAGAAATCTCACCATTAATCATAACTTTACTTTTACTATTCTATATAGTTTTTAGTATGTTTACAGTTCATACTTTGTTTTTTATGTGTATAAACAGTAATATTCTCGATATGATGTTAGGTAGTCATTTTTTTGTAAATTTTGTTATGAGTGTCATACTCTATGTAGCTTATATGGTGGAGTCACCTTTGGTCACTTTTTGTTAAAGTTTCTTTACTGTGCTCTAATCTATGGACCTAGTATGGTGAATTCACCTTACTCCACAATAGCTGATGGGTTGAAGAGCTCTCATTGTAATATCTCAAGTAATATTTTCAATTATCAATAGAAATATTTGGACAAATTTACAAGAAAAAAATGCAAAAAGTTACACAATTTTTAAAATAGTAACATTACATAAGTAAAGAATTATTCCTTTTAGAGCATGTGAGCTCAGTGATGACTCTTTTTAGAGCACTTCTTCTGATTCTTTTTAGAGTGTGTGAGCACATTATAGAGTAGGTGAGCATAGTGATAAATGATTCTTTTTAGAATATATGAGCACTAAGCTTTTAGAGTAGGGGAGCTTTGCGATGTAGCTTTTAGAGTAGGTGAGAATTGCGATGATTTGAGTAGCATCCACTCAAGGGCTTGCTATCAAAATCACTCAGACATTGCACTTAGTGATAGCTAGATTTTTTCCCAAAGAGTTTGGAACCAATAGCTTTTTACCAAGAAAATCATTTTTTAAATAATAATAAAAGATAATGCTATTAATTTTTCACGACTCTTCAATCAAAATAATGATTTTGTATTAAAATAAATATATAAACATTATATAAAAATTTCATAAATATAATTGGAAGGATATATTTTTTATTATAAAAATATAAATAGAAAATCTTCAATAAAAAATATATAACTTTCAAAATAAAATTTTCATCATAAGAATTTAGATTAAAAAACTATAACCTTGTGAAAGGAAATAAAAAAATGATTTACATATCGAAGAAAATGAAAGTGAAATACTACTTTAGATACTCAAAAGATATATACTCTAGATACATGAAAAAGATGGTTTATATATTAAAAAAAAAATGAGTGAAATAATATTTTGGATACTCACTCCAGGCGACGGCACACAAATGAACACGATGCAGTAGAGCGCGAGTGGTCCGCCTGAGGTTTCCAGGGCGTCTCTGCAGGAGGAAACTGTTCGCATTCAGGCCTCTGTCGCTGAAGCTCCTACTGCTGCCCACCACAATGATGAATTCTCCCGCGCTCACAACAATCCAGAAGACTTCGGCTGTAGGATTGAGGAGGTTCCTCCGGATGAGTAACCCGTCACTCCTTTCTGGTTTTTTTTGTGTTTTCTCGGCCCTCTCTGAGGACATGTTTTGCTATGCCAATGCTTATCTCAATGCTGGTCCAATTTTTGCAAAAGACCAGTTTCTGTCCTCACAATGGTCTCGTCTTGTAATGGTCCAGTGTTATAGCTATGCTTATCGTTTCAAGTTTATGTCTTTCCAGCTCGATCCCCTGCGTGGGATTTTTTCTGTCCTGGGTTATTCAAGATGGCGCCCCTTGCAGGGCTGCCATAATCAAGTCACTGTCAGCTTAAATTGCCTCTCTGAAGGCACAGATATGGCCATGGCCAGTTGTACAATAGTTTTTCACTGTTAATAGATTACTTTAACTTAGCAAAAAAAAAAATATTTTGGATACTCAAAAAATATTAGGGATACTCAAAATATATATATAGTAATTCTCCACTATAAAATATGATATTACTGCACATACAAGTTGAATTTTGACATTTTATTTCAAATCAGGGTGTGCAAGTTGAATTTTGATATTCTATTTCAAAGCATAAAATAAATTTCAATTTAAATAACCAAAAATATAAATTCCATCCACTCTCTACATTAAAATTAAATAACGAGAAATATAAATTCCATCCACTCTCTACGTTAAAATTAAATTCAGCTATCAAGAGATACACATCTTATCATCGCAATTAATAATTTAGACTAAATAACCACATAATTGATAATTTACTAAAATAACGTGATTGTGTATCACAAACAGATAATACATCAAGTGATGAAAAATTATGGTTGCCAATGCATGAAGTGAAGGTGTGTATCACACACAACTAATACGAAAAAGGATTTAAGTACCTTGGCTTTTACATGAATCCAAACAACTACAGAACGAAGGACATGGCTGCTAGAGAAATAGAATAAAATAATACATGGTTGGTCTTTGATGTGGCTATTTAAAGGGGGAAGACTCACTCTTGCACAAGTGGTACTGTAGCAATTCATAGTATTCTGGGTACATTTATACTCTGTCCCCAAAAAAATTATCAATAAAATCAGGTCCATGATGGCCAACTTCATCTGGAATGGAGGAAGAGAAAAAGGTAAATACCATTTAGCTAAATGGGAGATGATAATGAAGCCGAAGGAGCTCGGGGGCCGGGGCATCTTAGATCTTGAGCATTTTGGAAAAGCGCTCTTGATGAAGTCGCTATAGAGGGGGCTCAACTCAACGGGAATCTGGAAAGACATAATAAGATTTAAATATCTGAATGATACGTGCGTGGAGGAACTTTTTTAGAGAGGATGGATAACTGACAGAGCTGAATCGATAATATGGAGGGGTTTTAAGATGATATGGCATCTCTTCATGGATAGCCTCTGATGGTCTTTTGGTAGTGGAGGGAAGATCCTGTTAAGCCTTTCGAATTTGAGAGGAGCATATATCTCTCCTATTGTTAGCAATGATCTGATATCTCACTTAAATGGAAAATGCATATTTTTCTTGGGAAAAATAGTAAAGGAATGCATACAGGGCATTCCGGTATGGAAAACAACAAATCAATTGGAATTACAAGGGCTTTTGAAAACATAATGGGAAAGATATAGTGAAATGTTGCATAGTCTGGTTTTAAAAACCATAGCCATGGTGACTGATTGACATGGAAAGGAACAACCAGAGATGGTGAGATTTCTGCTAATGAAAACTACAAGTTCCTGATCTATAAAAATCATGGGTCGAACAGTCACTGCTAGTTCGAAAATGTATGGAGATTTAAAGCACATATGAAGATGATAATATTCTCATGGCTAGTATGGAGGGACAAGAACTTGACATGGTCTAACCTACAAAAAAAAGAGAGGAAAGATTGGCCCTCGTATATGTAGTTTCTATAAGAATGCAAATGAGGATAATTTACACCTATTCTACTCCTGTACTTTCACTCGGGATGTTCAAAAAGAAATATGCAATCACTTCAATGTATAGTACATGGACTTGATGAATACCGAAGATTATATCACATGGTGGCTTACGAAGGGTAAGTCTCTAAGGAACATCCCAGTTTTATTTCTCTGGTGTATTTGGTGCACTAGAAATAAATGGATTTTTTAGGAGAAGAGCAATAGCCCAGACAAAATCTGTTAGAAGATCATAAGCCTTTGGGAAAAATTAAAAATTAATCAGAAACCCCCTCATGATTTGTCTAAGAGATTGTGGCCTTTCGAAATCCACTACCCTGTTGGTTTTTTTGATGGGGCGTCACAATAATCCAGATGTAGATGTGGGGCATGGTTGATGATCTCCCCCACTGTTCGCTACAAAATCCATTGGTATGAAGGCAATGGGACAAACATGAGGGCAGAAATTTTGGCCCTATGGGGCCTCATATGGTTTTCTACTCAACTATATTTGGATAAACTTTGGGTTTTTGGTGGCTCAAAGATTCTCTTGGATCATCTCATTAAAGGTACATCACCCAACCCAAGGTATCTCATAGCATGGTTGGACATAATAAAAGAGCTTCGCACATCTTTTTCAGCATAATCTTCAAGCATATCTACAGGAAAAAAAAAAATACTCAAGTTGATAGATTATCTAAAAAAGACTCCAAGGAATTTTTGGGGAGATGCATTATGAGCTACATGAATCCTCTCGACCTTGAGCGATAGGGAAAGTAATTTTTTTCTGAAGGGAAATCTGTGGAGATGGATCCACCCCATTTTGGTGTTTTTGTTAGCACTAGGAGAATGAAAAAGAACTACTCTTTGTTTCTAGTAGATATGACATAAGAACCAGATGAAATTTCGAGGAAACTAATACAGGATCAGAAGAAAGGCACTAAGTTAACAAGTAGTGATGATAGAGCTCAGAAATTTTGTTTATAAAGTTTTAATGAATGATGACATTTGATTAATGTAAACTTTTAAATGGACAAATGGTCTTGAACTTAGAGATATGAATCTACTTGTAATATCTTTGAACTATTTTCAGAAAAACATGAAGTATATTGCACTGGTACATTAATATAAACCACATTTTTTTTCTCACTAAAAAAAATACATCAATGTGATGAAAACTTATAATTGCTAATGCATAAAGTGAAGGTGATGAAATAGATGAAAAGTTATATTGTCAATGTAAAAGATGATGATAAATTAAATTAGATTAAGTGATAACAAAAAAACAAATTAAATTGACTAACATTTCAAATAAAAAATACATTGCATGTTTTCTATAAACAAGTGTATGTGAATACAATGAAATGTTTTTTTAAACAATGAATATCAAATATCATACATCAACAAACTATATATCTCAGAAACTCCAGTAATTTCAAATACTGGAACATAAACCAACGATATCTATATGGGCCTTTTAAATATCAGTTAGCGCCTTTCAAATATCAGTTATAAATCAACAATGTTTCGTAGTACCTTTGAAATAGTAGACATTGCTTGATATAATTCAAGCCACAACATAATACAAATAGAAAACAATACAAGCCACAACATAATACAAGTAGAAAACAATATGAGAGACCCAAAACATACGGTGATGAAATCTGACAAACATTGCATATTAAAAAAAGTATTAGCTGAAAAACATTGCATATTAAAAAAAGTATTAGCTGAAAAACATTGCATGTTTTCTTTAAACAAGTAGCAGTAAATACATTGCAAAGCATTCTTCAAACAATGTCAGTAGATATTATCATCCTACTATGAAATATCAGAATGTCTCTCAGCTCTTTTCAAATATCATTTATAAGCCAACAAGTAGCAGTAAATACATTGCAGTGTTCTTCAAACAGTGTCAGTGGATATTATCATCCCACTTTGAAATATCAGAATGTCTCTCAATTCTTTTCAAATATCATTTATAAACCAACAATGTTTCCCAATTCCTTTGAAATATTGGTCATGAATTGAAATAATTCAACCATATTACAATTATAAAAAAATAAAAAAGATACCTAAGAATGTCTCTCAGTTCCTTTCAAATATCACTTATAAACCATCAATATTTCCCAGTAACTTTGAAATATTGGTCTTTGATTGAAGTAGTTCAACCATATTGTAAGTATAAAACAATTACCGAAGATTTTGAAATATAGCTGGAGCTGTGTTTAACGGTTAGCCGATGCTAGCCGACGCACATAGCAGTTCTGGGGTTGCAAAATTCTGTATAAAAATTAAATCTATGACCCGTTGGGTTCTTTGTAGGAATGTGCCATGCTGTCTAAATCCATACCCCTCTGAGATTCTTGGTACTTTTTTCTTGCAGCATTCTGAGATAAACAGGCCCTCAAAATTTAAATTTACCTGTATTTCATTCACTCACCGTTGATAAGAATTGTTACCCAATTTTTGTTTTTAACGAGTACAATTACCCAAAAACTCATGACCAAAATGAAAAAACAATGCAATAATCAAATGTAAATTGTTTTCATTTTTCTCACCAGTGATATGCAAAACATTTGCATTCATTTTAGATGTCGGTGGTTTCTGTCGTCACCAATTCCAACTCCAGCACTTCCAAAAATTTTGCATGTGCCTCCCTTTGAATATTTTCCTACTCTTCCCATTGATATTGCAGTGTTTGAGATCTTGGAGCAACAGACATGAGACACTTCCACCTCTCAGCTTTGTCGGCTTCTCCTAGTGGATGTAAACCTCAGGTAAAATTTTATCAACGTTCAGACTCAGAGGTTATAATTTTTCATAATGTTTTTAATGCTGCCAGAGAACTCACCAGTCATCGCCCTAATTTCCTCTGTTGCATCAGAGCTGCCAAACACTGAGGGGCCAGTGTAAACAAATTCCCGTATTTTCTTCCTTCTGCTGGGAGAGTCCGAAGTAGCCGTATTTGGGCTTAGGCCTCTTTTCTCACACTTTTTAGACATTTTTTTCTCCGAATTTAGTTTGGCGGAAGTAGGCTGTAGTTAGTTACTGCGATGAATGGCGTTCAACAACAATGGGTGTTTTTCGCCAGAGGTTAATCGCAACAATAATGGTTCGAATGGTTTCAGGCTTTGAATGGTAGAATGAAGCAGGAACAACCTGCGCGCGGGAATAGTTTCAGGATTCAAAGCTATTCGATTTGGAGGATTCAAGGCTATTTTTTCTCCCACCAACTCCATTAACTCGACGAGCTGTCAGATGTGACATCGCATCGCGAGAGAATCTGAATACGGAGGAGTCGACGAGCCCATTAATAGCTCCAAGTGGGGAGAGGTATTGATGCTCGATGCCATACCATGTCCCATGGCATGTTTATTGGTACTCTTAAGAGCATTAATGGGCCAATAGATTGGAAAATAAAGCTTGCCCAATCCGACAAACCTCATATCAAAGCTTTTTAGTACATATTCATAATTTCTTCACATGGCACAATCGCTTTACACGCCATTTATCAGAATACCAACTTTCCTGTGGACACCCACCATTTATTTTGCATCCACCTATATACCAATCATGCCACGGAGGACATTAACTTTGAAAATTCAATTATTAAATTCTTATGTCCCCACTCCCTATTCCATAATTGGAAAAAGGTACTTGCTTTCATCTCATGATTTCCTGCTAATTTTTCTAGTTAATACATTTTATGATTTCTTCATATGGGAGAATATTCAATTATTAAATGAGTAGTTTTTAGTGCGACTTTTTGAAGGTTTTTACGGTGTAATTTCTCTAAATTCCGGCAGGAATTTATTGAAAAGAGAAGTTTGATTGCTAACTTTGCACAATCAAAGTGTCCTAGAGGTTTTTGAGGGCGCTGAATCCATATATAAAGTCAAAAAACCAGTTTGAATAACAAAAACCAAGATTTTATCTCAAAATTTTTCACTAGATTCCAGCACCTGAAATTTCAAAAAGTCGCACTAAAGACAACTCCATTATTAAATTCATACATCCCCACAATCGGACAAAGTACTTCCTCACACTTTCTTTCATACATTTTCCGATGCGGTTAAAGTAAAAATATGGACATTCATGTCAGGGACCAGGGATGACACTTTTTATTTATTTAATTCATACCCCACAGTCAAGAATTTCTTCACATTTTCAGATGGCGTAAAAGTAAATATATGAACATTCTTGTGAGGGAACAGGGATAAATATTTTCTACGTCATATTTCTTATGTTCCATTCATACCCCCACTATCAAAGATTTTTTCACACTTTCTTCCAGAATTTCATAAGTCATTTTCAATCCAGAATTTCTTTCCGATAACTCATTTTTACATTTCGTATGTGATATAAGTTCACTTGTCTTTAATTAGATGTAATTATGGTATGATCTCAACATATTAACGGTTTAACAATTTAATTATTATATATATATATGTATTTTTTTTTTCAAATTTTGATTATGAAAGTTTTAGTAAAATTATGAATTTTCATTATTTAAAAAGTGTTTTTCGAAATATAAATAGATTTATTATCCTTAAAATCCTAAAGACATTCATATCTGTGTGGATAAGCTTTGACTTATCGTTCCAAAAAATCACAAGATTTTGGATCGAATTGAAAAAAAAAAATTATCAAAAAAAAGTCTAACAATTAAACTTATCGCTCAACATATTATAAATATAATTATATAATTATATTATAAATTAAAATAATATTAAAAAATAAAAAAGACTAATCCATCCTTAAATATAAATAATAGATATAAATAATATTACAAAAATCCAACTATTATTCTCAATAATTGTTCCATCATATCAACTATTTTAAAATTATATTGATGTTTTCCATCCAACTACCTAAAATACACCACAAAAGACATCCACGTTAAAAGCCATGTAACAAAGAATTACACTTATTAAATTATTAAGCTCCACTCCCTATTTCGAAATAAGACAATGAATTTTTTCACACTTTCCTTCATTTCATGACTTTGAACTAATTCTGCTTTCTTGAGTATATAATATGATTTCTTTACTTTAATAGAGACTTTATGCAATCTATCAAAGAAAATGATGTCTTAAATTATATTTACTAGCAATTGCACCATTATCAGATGTTGCAAAGGAAATGCCGTAAGATTCTTAAAGAGATCCATGACATTGTTTGGAGTGGATGTGAATATGCAAGAATCAACAAAAACCAATAAGTGTTGTGATCATTTAGTCAGAAAAATATGTGATGCTAGAATTCACACTAAGACTCCAGTAAAAAATGGGGTTGCAGAATAACTTCCCTATCTATCTAGTAATGTTGGGTAGTTCCAATATATATCTATCTAGTAATGTCGGGTAGTTCCGATATATATACATAAATGGAACAGATGAGAGCAAAGCAAAGCATCTTACTGTGTAGAAATGTATAGAGACCTTGGTATCATATTCACATTCCGTTAAAAACCAATCAGCCTTTTGCCCCTTAATTAACAAAGAAAACCATGCTAAACAAAATAGTAACCATGCTAAACAAAATAGTGTTGCTCCCCTTTACACACAGAGAGTTGTTTTCAAATAATAAGGACTTACAACGTAAATATGACAAAACCAAATCTATAAATAATAAATCGTATTTATATTATATTAATATGCTTGAACAAAATCATAACAAACATGTATTAACAATTAAAAATTTGTCAATATATAAGTGTCAAAAATTAAAAATTGTAAATGTGTAGATGTAAAAAATTAAAAAGTTATAAACTAAATTTCACTAAAAAAAAAATTAAAATTTTGTAAAATAAATTTCACAATAGCTGTAAAACAAAAAAATGTAAACATATCCCTGTAAAGAAAAAAAAATTAACCCATAAGTGCTACTTAGAAGTTAAAATCGAAAAACTAAAATCGAAAGACAAAAAAGTTTCAGGCCTAGAAATTTGAAAAAAAATTGACAGAAATTACCAAATGAAATTTAATAAATAACAATGCCTACTTTGACACCAAAAATAAAATAAGAAACAAAGTTAGTCTGCACAGCATAGAGTTGCAGTTCTGAAAATCATATTTATTTGGAGTAGAGTTGCAGTTCTGAAAATCATATTTATTTATTGTTCTTTTGAAAAAGAATATTGGAGTTGTCTATATAATCTTGAAGTTTGATAGCTATTACTTGGATTTACAAACATTTTCGTAGAATTTAATTAAAATTTTGCCACTGAAAATTTTAAAGTTTGATAGCTATAACTTGGATTTACAAAATTCCCTATAAATTCAAGCAAAAAAAATAGACTATAAAATTTACATTTTGAAAAATCATTTATATTATTAATTTTTATGTAAAAAAATTTCAGCGAAACACATATACATAATATAAACCGACTTTTTCTTTTTCTGTAAAAAGATTCCAACAAAAATGCTTCTTCGATAGAAACTGAAGAGAGTTTCAAACAGATTTATCGAAGCTATAGGTGTATCTTCAGGTTTCGAGTTCAAACCACACTATCGTTTAATTTAACTTTTAATACACTTAGCGCCTTCTTTGAACCACAGTTACTAAATTTAACTTTCAGTACACTTATCTGTTATCAAATTTATCGAAATTTATTTAAGATTGATAGCATGTAAGCAACTATTTAGCGCCACTCAGAAACCAAAATCGAATGGCAAAAAAGTTTCAAACCATGAATTACTAAATTTCACAATAGCTGTCAAAAAATGAAATTCATAGAAATTTGAAAAAATTGACATAAATTGTTAGATTTCACAATAGCTGTCAAAAATGAAATTTAATACATAACAATGCCTACTTGAACACCAAAAATCAAATAACAAACTAAAATTTGAAAAAATTGACATAAATTGTTAAATTTCACAATAGCTGTCAAAAATGAAATTTAATACATAACAATACCTACTTGAACACCAAAAATCAAATAACAAACTACCGTAGAAAAGAGCATATACACACAGGAACCCATAAATTATATATAATGTTGTTGTAGGATATTGAAATCCAAACCTTTCTTTCCTTCTTTCAGATGAACATATCGTTCTCTAGTTTAGCATCATTGCATGTAACATAGAGAAAAACCAGGCCACTAGGCTCAGAGTGTTGACAGAGAAAGCTACTTACACCGAGAAATAAATCATGCTTTCTATCATTGAGATGAACCTATCGTTCTCCACTCTAGTGTCCCTACAACTTACTTTTTTGTCCTGGACTTTACTATGTCAATAACTGGAATTATTTCCATTACCAACAATTTAACATTAATGCATGGATCTGTACAAGAAAACAAGCAATTGACAATTGACCAAGGAGCCATCTTCTGAGGGCGATGTGGGAGTCGATCCTCTGCATTGGCTCTCGAAATCCTGCCCCATTTCAGAAATTTGAAAAAAAATTGATAGAAATTACCAAATGAAATTTAATAAATAACAATTCTAAATGCACAAGAAGAAGCCTTATAAACCCTTCCCACATCTTCTGAGGGCGATGTGGGAGTCGATCTTCTGCATTGGCTCTCGAAATCCTGCACCATTTCAGAAATTTGAAAAAAAATTGACAAAAATTACCAAATGAAATTTAATAAATAACAATTCTAAACTCACAAGAAGAAGCCCTATAAACCCTTCCCAATAACTAATGAGTTATATAACTACATTGTAACTACTTTTCCCTTTTTATCCAAGGGCTGAATATGTTTTAATCGTCTAACATATAATCTAACGGTTTCAGGTTATGACACGATGCATAGAGGAAAGTTGTTTTCAAATAGTGATGCCTTACAACATAATAATGTTAATGTTCTTTTATTCCAAAAATGTTTCAACTTGTAGTGTTATGAAGCACCCTTAATATATATATATATATATATATATAGTTAGTTAGTTAGTTAGTTAGTATTAGCAAAGCCTACAAGCTATGTGAAGTATTCAAATTTTTATGATGTAATATGTCTTACTTTTTCATGGGCAATGTATCACATGGGCATTATCTTATTATTTGTTTTGTTTTCATCAATAGGGAAATGTATCATCATACAGGGACTATCTTATTATTATTTTCTTTGTTTTCAAAGTATAGACATTTTTTTATGTTTATATTTTTCCACTTCTCTATTTTAAATACTAGGGATGAAAACTTAACTTGAATTAACAAATTAAATGTTTGTTTGTTTTATTTTGTTGTTGTTGTTTATTTATTTATTTATATGATTAGAGATTTTCTTCTAAAAACACTATTATTATGTTTTAACAATAATTGAGTTAACTTTATTTTAATGAAATCTTCTTTTACATTAATTTGAAAATATTTAGGATCACATAGTAACTGATGAACTCTTAGCTAAACTGAGAGGGGGGTGAATTAGTTTAGTACGTAAATCAATTTAGTACATTCATGGACATTTAAAACTCTTTTCATTCAACTCAATTACACCTTCATTTCATAAGCAGCTTAATACATAATGAATCAACAAACTTAATGTGTGTAGAGAAAGAAATTAAGTAGATTAAAACATCACATCAACACATAATCATCAAGCACATAGACAACAAATATAAGTGGAAGCCCATAAGGGAGAAAACCACATCTTATTATTGTTTTGATGCAAAGGCAAGCTCCAAATCCCTCTCACCACTGATTTTCTGTCGGCTCCAACCTACAGGAGGCTACTACCTCAAATTCTTCAAGCTACAACTTGCAAGGAAGCTCCAATTCCCATCTATTTTCTGCACGCTACAACCCACAGGAGGCTCCTACCTCAACCAAATCCAACTGAACATCTATCAAGCCACAACTTGAAACGGAAGCACCAATTCCCATGTATTTTTCTACAGGCTACAACCTACAAAAGGCTCCTACCTCGACCAGCTCCAACTGGACATCTATCAAGCTACAACTTGAAATGGAAGCACCAACTCCCATGTATTTTTTCTGCAGGCTACAACCCACAGGAGGCTCCTACCTCAAACAGCTACAACTGGACATCTATCAAGCTACAACTTGATATGGAAGCACCAACTCCCTCACACTACAATAAAATCATATGTTGATTTACTTGGATATCAACTCTGTTTTACTCCTTCTTCACTGCTGCCTTTTCAACCTTCATATCTGCTTCATATAAGCTCCTGATATGCACAACATCTCTATCAGTCCTCTCTTATTCTTTCACTCTTCAACCTTCTACAACTTTCTTATATTCTTCTTCTCTCTTCCATTCTACAACTTTCTAACAATCTTCAACACTCTTCAATTCTACTATACTCTCTCTCTCTCTCTCTCTGTTTTCGTAACCTTCTTCACATGGATATTACTTGTTTTATACAAATAACTTCATGAATGTTTTCTTTCTCTATGGGAATATGAAGTGAATAGGCATGACTCTTTGCCTTCCACCCATTCGATTCCTTACACTTCAGTTCAAGTTATTACATTAGAAATAATCATTACAAAACTCATGGAGTTTTTCCTATGCATACAAAGACTTGCCTTTGCATCACTAATAATATAAAATAATCAATGAATTTACATTTACAGTTACAGTAATATTTCAATTCAGCCCTTTCAACTTCTTGCTTTATTTTTCATCTTGTCTTCTCTGCCTGTTGTCCCTTTGTCTTCTCTACCCGCTGTTGTATTTCCAACTATGTTGTAGCATTACTGTCTTAGCCTGACTTGACCCAGTTATTACGTTTCAAACAATGCTACTATACCCTTCTTTTTCTTGACTTTGCCTATTATATTTAACCGTAACGTTCATAATTCTCTGTACGCACTGTCAGGTCTCTCTACCCGAGTCCATTCTCTTGCGTTCAACCTTTCTGTTTAACTCACAACTGCAACCACAATATAACACTGTTCTGCATGAGCTCCAGGGCCTTTTTCATGCGTTCAGGCCTTTCCATTGTAACCTGAGTCGACCTTCACTTCCATGGTTTTCTTCATAAAACCAATGCAAACACATTAAACCTTGGACCTGAAATATATTAATATTCACCTCTGAGTCGCATCGCGTCCACTTCACAAATTGCACTTCGCACTTCGGCGTTCCATAGATTTTACGTTATAGTCTCCTTTTCCTCCTCCGATGCGATTTAACACAGAAAAAGGTTTACATACAGATTTGAAATCCTTTGGATTTTGCCTTTGAAACTATATCGCATCCGGGCCTCTTTATCGCACTTCGCAACTTTACCAATTTATAGATTTCGCAATACTTGCGATTTTGCAAATCGCAGCAAACTCTTTATCGCACGTCGCACCTTAAAACATATAACTTGCAAAGTCTTAACATATAACTGTAAGAATCGTAAGTTGCAATGTGTGGTATGCGATTGGGTCCCACAATGGACTTTAAATTCTCTAGACTTTAGCTTTGAAGCTCCATCACACGCGCTCCTCTTTATCGCACTTTGCAAGTTTTAGCTTATAGCCATAAAAAGTATCTCTTACCTTTTGCGATATGCGATGTACGATATGTGGTTCAGATCCATGTCATCTCCATGACATCATGCCACGTCACCTTTCCATGCCACCCCTACGTCACCTTGCCATGTCATCATAAATAACCTGCGATCTGTGGGGTCGGGGCCACGTCATCTGCCACATTAGTTTTCCATGTCACTGCCACGTCATATCCACGTCATTGCCACATCATCTTGTCGTCGCCCGCACTTCGCATCGCAACTTAAATAACTTACTGTGCGAAGTCTTAGAACTAAGCATAAGAATCACCGATGTGCGATATACCACTGGGTGCGATTTAAGTTCCACTGTTGATCTCGCCCAGATCTAATGATCCTCACTGCTACTTTGTTGATCTGCTTCGCATCGCAAATAAAATAGCTTACCATGTGGTGTCTTTAAACATAAACAATAAAATCGCTGAAGTGTGAAATACCGCTGGGTTTGCGATTTAATCTTCGTCGTTGATCTATGCCCAGATCTAATGGTCCTCGATGAATCTTTACTCCGGTTTGTCGACTTTGCTTCTTTAGTTGTGCCCATTCATTTCTTTCTTGTTGTTCGTAGAACACTTGACTTGTTCACGACTTTTCCCATGTTCACGACTTGCCCCGCTTATCGTTCACGACTTGACCCGCTTACCATTCATGACTCTGCCCAGCACGTTCACGACTTTGCCTTTGCTGTTTTGCTGCCTTTGCTCCTTTTTTGCCTTAACTTCCTTTGTTGCCTTTGATTCTTTGTTTCCTTTGCTGTCTTTGCCTTTTTGCTGCCTTTGCTGCCTTTGCTGCCTTTGTTCCTTTTCTACCTTAACTTCCTTTGTTGCCTTTGCTCCTTTGATTCTAAAGGTTCTCCTCTCTGCTCCTTTTCCTTTGCTGATGGTCTAATGCTGCTCCTTGCATCTCTTTTATGTTTTCTTACTGCATTATTGCCTGATCTGCTTCTTTGCCTTATTGCTATTGCTTCTCTGCTCCTTTGCCTTAATGATATTTCTGGTGCTACTCCTTTGTGCTCCTTTGCCATCAATGACAATATTTCCAACAATCTCCCCATTTAGCATTGATGGCAACACTTCCTCCAACACTCCAATACTTCCTCCAAGACTTCCTCCCCCTTTCATTCTGAGAAGTGCCTTTCTTCCTCTGCTTGATTTTCCTCCCCCTTTGACATCAATGGAAAAGGGTTACATGTTGGGAATCATGATTTCCATGAGACCAAAACCCGCAGGCTTTAGTCAATGATCGCATCGCCAGAGATAAGGATCCATGAGAGGCGGTTACTCCATGTCGTGAAACACACGAGGAGCATTGGTGTTACACCATTTTTTGGTCATCTAACCTGTTACTATTAGATGGACCTAAGTACACCATGTAAGACAAATTTTACCCTAAGTAAAATTGCTTTCACTATGAAAAATGGCTTAGTAAACCTCATTTATTAATTTGTTTATGGTTGAAACAAGAAACCCCATGAGGAAATATTAAATAAATCCACATTTGTTTGTTTTTCTTCAAGGAATAATTAGTTAAACAACAGTTTAATTAATATTCCTGGTCATATTTAATCCAAAACAAGAAAATTAATTAGATAAAGCATTATTTATCTTATTATTTTCTAGGAATAATTATTTAAACCTTATTTAAATAATGTTCCTTGTTAAATTTGACTAAATCATTTATAAATAATTAAATAAATCATTATTTATTTGATTATTACTCAACCTCATCCTTAAAATAATAAATAAATCATTTATTTATTTAGTATCTACAAATAAAGGGATTTGACCAAAGTCAAATACTTTTTCCCTCCAAGAAATATAATAAAATATTCCATAAAAGTTGGATCTTGATTTGGTTAATAATATTTTAATTATGCACCAATATCTAGACTAACTCAATATTTTGTTATAAATAGAAGGGTTTTTCCATTCATTCACTAGCTTTTGTTGCCTAAAGATCACTTTAGATCTATACTTTTGGTCTGACTTTGATCCACCATCATTGTCATATTTTGCTACCATTTTTCTTGTGAGCTCCCTTTGAGTTCTATGGGGTGCTTGACCTGAAAGTGTAGAGGCACCCTTGTGGGTGAGGTGAAGATGTCCCCATACTCCTACACAACCTTGTTCATTTGTTGTTGTCGTGCAAAGGAGCCATGTCTGGAGGTCGTGGCCACCCGCCTATTCCACTTGGGGCCCCACCATTGTCTCTTTCAGTTTTTTTCACAACTTACTATTTTTAGCAGTTTTTCGAGTCCTAAACTTCCGGAGCCGTTTTGAAGCCCCAAACGGAGATAGTATGCCGAAGTTACATCCCCAGGAAGTTGAAACACCAATATGCCCAAATGGGGCCCATAGTTTTGGCGCTTCATCTCCTAGGGTTAGGTTTTTGGACGTTTAGAGTTCTCTATTGTTTCTCCATAATAAATAGGCCCTCGAGCCTCATTGTAACATAGTTCATAGGTCTATAGCCACCACATATATTCTTGCCTTGGGGGCGGATCATCAGGAAAACAAATTTCCTGGTTTGGGAAATGGGCTTACTGCATTGTTTTGCAGTAACCTCTGGTATCCTGTACAATTTATTTCCCAAAGTAACAATAACAGTGTGAGGCCGAGACTCATACACAACATGTCGCTTCCACAAGTATGGCTGGCCTAATAATACATCAGAAACATCAATAGGAGCAATGTCATACAATACCTCATCCGTGAAGGGCTTGATGCTATAGGGAAGGAGGCACTGCTAGCTAATGCGGAGATTTTGTCCTTGGTGAATCCACCCAATGGTGTATGGTTGTGGGTGCGCTGTGGTTGGCAAGCCCAACCAATTCACAAAATCTGCTGAAATGAGGTTCTTTTGGCTTCCATTTTCAACAATGAATCATAGCGGGGAACCCTTTACCCACATCTGGGAGTGGAAGAGACGCTCTCCCTCCTCTTGATCTTCTGGTTCCTCCTTCTGGATCTTCATAGTGGCAACAATGGCATTGCGCTTCGCATCAATAATCTGCTTCCCTTTGTCATTCACCTTGTCACGTTCTGATTCAGAGTCAGAGCATGCATCTGATTCAGAAGCCCTCATCTCGGCCACCAGCGACTGCTTGGCCCGAAACTCACTTGTGTTGTGAGTGGAGTTCTTATGGAACTCACACCACTTTCCCGTGTCCTTCTTTGGCTTCGCGGTGTTGTTATTTGCTTGTGTCTTTGGCAGGTTGTCTTGGGCTGCCGTGCCTTGGCTTTGTCCTTTGTTCTGTAGTTTGGGGGCACCTTTCCCTTGCTTTTGATTCGCAAATCCAAAGTCTCGATTTTTCTGTTTGAATTTCTGCTCAATCTTGGCAGCATACCGGTATGTCGTACCAAGCAAGGAGATGTCCAGGAACTCCATTTCCTCCTGAATGTATCTATGCAGACAACCGCGATACTTTAGCACCAAATGTTTCTTTGAATATTTGATACCCAACTTTGTGCACAGGGTATGGAACATATTCGTTAGCTCATGCACATCTTGATCCCTTTGTTGCTGCAGCGTGGTCCATTGTATATACTTGTCCTCATAGCTCCCCACGGGATAGTATTGTTCCTTGATGGCATCTTGGAAAGAATTCCAAGTGGGTACGGCTAAGAACAGAGAGGGTTCTGTCTCGTCCTTTTTCTCACAGTAGGTTTCCCACCAGTCCTTGACATGGGGGGTAGCTTTGAGGAGTGCAAAAATAATCTTCTCTCGGTCGGAAAAGTCATGAACTGGGAAATATCCTTCTAATAGATTCAACCATCTATCTATGGCATCTGCATTTATTTGCCCCTCAAATATGGGAATGTTAAAGTTTACATGTACCTTAAAGGGAGTCGCGCCTCCAGAGTGGCTGCTGGATGTAGATGCACTACTGGTGGGCAGTCGTTGAAGGATCTAGGCAAAGTTATCCATCATCGCGTTCCTTTGTTTTTCGAGGGCCTCCTTGAGCAATATTTTGATAGGATCTTCTGCTCCCTCATCTTTCTTTTCATCCCCCGTGGGCGTCCATCGGGGTTTGCGAGGCTGATCTTGCAAAGGTTCCAACAGATCGAGCCCTAACTCCTTATACCCTGACCTCGTTGGGGACATGCAAAGAAGGATCAAGAAAAAGCAGACCGCTCTGATACCACTGATCCGAATTTATGCAGGAATACAACAGAATATAGAAATAAACATAAAAATAGAAATACAACAGAAATAAGGCTTCATTTCATTAATATCAAATCATAGAAATATGCTTACAAACATAATGGAAATAAAATAGCTAGGGTGCTGGTAGCGAATCTCTGAGAAGAGATGTGGTGGCTAGAGACCTCTGAACTGTGTTACAATGAGGCTTGAGGGCCTATTTATTATGGAGAAACAATGGAGAACTCTAAACATCCAAAAACCGAACCCTAGGAGATGAAGCGCCAAAAATATGGGCCCCGTTTGGGTAAACTGGTGTTTCAACTTCCTGGGGACGTAACTTCGGCATACTATCTCCGTTTGGGTCTTCAAAACGACTCCGGAAGTTCAGGACCCGAAAAACTGCTAAAAATAGTAAGTTGTGAAATTTTTTGAAAGAGACAATGGTAGGGCCCCAAGTGGAATAGGGGGGTGGAAACCAATATCCACCTGGATCACTTAGGTGCATATGTAATGCACTATCTATTGACCAAGACTACGTTGGGTGCAATTCACATTTTTTATTCTTGCATTGTACCCAAATTTTGCCTAATTTTTTGCATGAAAAGGAGTCTAATGAGTCTTATGGTTATGTTTCAGGGATTCATCAGACTAGAATGACAATTACTTGGAGAGAAAGAGAGCATGAAGAACAAAACATGATTTCCCTTAATGATCCGAGTACTATAGGAGCCCTCAGGGGTTGTGGGTTATTAAAGTATTTATGTCTATCAGGTATGAGGCAACAAATGGTATTTTTGGAGTTCCTTATTCGTGCATGGGATCCAGTAATTGAGGCATTTAACATTAGGAACAAAGTGGTTCCAATTTCAGTGGAGGACATTTA
Organism: Pinus albicaulis; assembly: GCA_034641835.2. Lineage (NCBI taxonomy): Eukaryota > Viridiplantae > Streptophyta > Pinopsida > Pinales > Pinaceae > Pinus > Pinus albicaulis. The sequence continues at coordinate 1,385,621,660 of CM076572.1, read as the reverse complement.
TTTTCTGACGGTCTTGTCGAGGAGAGGCCTATCCATTTCTTTCTCAGGGTTTGCTCTCGAAGGAGAGACGGTGAGAGACTATATTTTGCAGTATTGCTACCCAGGGGCAGAGCCTAGTAAGGATGGGAAAATAAAAATCCACGACGTTCGTGATTTTCCATTGAGAACCACCTTATTCATGATTGCAAAGCTTGTTGGTACCGCTACACTACATGTAGCGAACATATCTTATATGTAGTATGCACTAGAGTGTATTGAACCAACAGTTTTCAACTGGGTTGAAGATGTACTCTCTCAAATGAAAGAAAAACTGAGCAAGGAAAATGGAGGAAGAAAGAAAAACTTCAACTATGTTTCAATGCTCATTTCTTTTGCCTTAGAGCGGATCCCAATAATGCAGCCTTAACATGTGACACTGGGTGTATCTAACCCTAGAGGTCTGAGGATGTAGAGATGGGTAGAACTGATGGCTAGACATGCAGGCAAATCGTCCATCGTGTTCTCGACTGCATTCGTCGCTTGGTTGAAGCAACAGATTATCGCCATCGATCAGTATGCATATGCAGGCATCAGTTTCCGAGGAGATCCAGACTTAGCTTTACCAGAAGGCGCTCAATGGGGTGCAATCGGTGAGAATGTTTTGACCATGTTTTTTTATTTTTCTAAGGCTTATACATGTTTTTGTATTTTGCTGTTTTCCCAAGACTAAACTAAAGTTTTAATGTAATGCAGATGTGGGTCGAGTTAGACCAGTGGAAGAGCCAGAGCATGGAGCGGATGAGCCAACAGAGAGGGTTGTCAGGAGAGAAGTTCTTGAGGATTTATACATGGCTGAGACTCTTGTTGAGCTTTGGAAACACATAAAGGGGTTGACCTTCGGGATTGTGGATTGTCGGATCGAAGAGTTACCCATGCGCCTGCAGTGCCACACTATTGGCATTCCTAACCGCTGGATACCGTTACTGCGTAGGATAGCTAGATTGATAACATGTTACCATGAGCATCACTAGTTTACATTTGACATGTTGCATACATTTTGAGGTCAGATGACAAATGTGTCTTGGGCAAATTTTTTGTAAAAACCTATAACTATTTATCTATTGGATTCCAGTGTTTTCCTATGTTTATTGTGCAATCATATTCAATTATGTGAATGTATCTTTACATGTATTGAAAATTTCTATTTATAACATAATTTGCTAAAGAATCAGTCAATGTGTTCAAGTTTCTGGAAATGTGTTGATATTTAATTAAATCAAAATGTCTTTCCAAAAGTCAAACTCTTTGGAACATACAATGCAGTGTTGGATTTCTAACAGTATAAACACTAGTAATTTGTAATACCACAAGTTGCGAGTATAACCTTATGATGATGCGGTTAATACCAAATGAAATAGCATCAGAGAGAAGTTCAATCAACGTGCTATATGTTAGCACCTGAAATGGACCCCAGGCTGAAAAGGGAAAAACAGGGTAACAACTAAACCACGCTCAGCCTTGTAGCTAGCCCTACAAGGACAGGAGAGGGATCTCTCCGTAAAGATAGATATTCAATAAATCACAATAGTGGACTGATATTAGGCTAGATAAAATGATGTAAAAAAGGTTTAATAAATGAATTAATTTCTAGGGATGTGTGGGATAAAATGGGACAATTTGAAACTGGGGGTTAAATCAGGACACAGGGTATTTCATGGGGCAAGGTAGGCAGGATATTTAGCAATCAAAGTTTTATAAGGATGGGATGAAATACTGGTGAGGAGATGAAAAGGGCACAATAAATGGATCCTTTTCAAACAGAAGAAAAGCACAAAATATGAATGATTTCCCAAGGCAGGGCATGAAAATGGATCCTACCTTTCTATCTTGAAAACATTCAAAAGGAAAAGATTATGGATGAGAGGTGAAACACAACAATTTACATATGAAACAAAGGGGAAAAACAAATGCTAAATCTCATACCACATGGATCCCACAAATCAGAGCTGCATCTCTTATTAATCCCTGTCAAACTGTACAATGGAGCGCAGAGTGTTCTTCCACACTATTCCCCTACTTCTGAGTTACAGATTCTCAGACTTGTTTACAAATGATTTACAATTACATTAAATACGCTGAAATGTGGGAACATAGATCCACAGAAAAAGGGGGTTGTTCTAACAGCTGAAGAACTGAAAACTAATCATAGGAAAAAAATCTAACAATCTGCCCTAAAGAAGGAACTATATTACTTTTGATTACTGGGAAGATTTCACAATTTCACTATTGAATGCCAAAATAGGCAATCAGATCCTATTTTCTCTGCTGCTATAAACATATTTACTTCAATTCAAGCTCACAGCCAGCTGACTGTTTCCTTTTCTTTCCATTATTCGTTTGAAGAAAATTGAGATTTTAATAAAATGTTGTTGGAACAAAATGAAATGAAATTATATACCTTTTTGAAGGGAAAATTTAATTTTGAATAGGAAAAGGGAAGGGAAGGAGGCGAGACCCACATCGCAATCGGAATTGGAGGGGCTCGAGAAAGGGGAAATACAATGGAGTGACAAAAGACTCCGATGCGATTAAGTCATAAGGGTAATCAGAATCGAAATCGGGAGTTTTGGGGACAGAGTACAACACAATACATGCTCCGGATGCGATACGGTAATGGCCTTTGTAATAAACAAATTAATCAAAATTTAAACTTTAACAAAGGCAAAGGGCCAAATGTATTATGAATGGGCGGAGGATTAGAATGGTGGGATCGAGGTATATGAACAATCACAATCAGAATCGAGAGGTGAGGATCGGAGTATAACACATTACAAACTTCCAATGCGATGGGGAGAAAGGCCTTTGTAAAATAAATTTGAAACGAAATTTAATTAAACAAAGGGTACAAGCCTTTGATAATACAAAATGGGCAGAAGTGTTGTGTGGTAGGTCCATAAGTGAATCAACATCGGGGACTGGAGATCAGACGGAGAAAGATGTTATATATGGAATGCAATTGCTGATGGCCCAATCGGCTGCAGGCCGTTGGATCGAATGGTGAAATCAACTGCGGAGGAGTAGTCGGGGTTTTATAATTGGGGGGGGGGGGGGGGGGGGGATTTTGGGGGGCTCCGATAGGAATGTCCCGATTGGCTATGAGCCGTCGGATGGAGTTGGGCGATCAACAACTGAGGGATAATCAGAGGGTGCCGATCGGGGGATTTGAAATCGGGGGGTGGCGGGACGATCGAGGGCGCCAATTGCGATGGAGCGATTGCATACAAGCCGTCCGATCGGACCATGAGATCAATGATCAGGATGTGCATCGGAGGGATTCCATCGGAGGATTTATAATCAAAAGTCACTTAATGTAATCTCATCGGAGGTTTCGCATTGAGCCAATCGGGGCGTGCTTATGTAATGTTGCGATGCGATTTGGAAAGGGGAAAGGGACTTGGGTTTTATAATATAAAACCCTTGAGTTTTATTACAAGGTTTTCAAACGGGATGGAGGGGAAGTGGTTTAAATGGCAGGGATAATAAACTTTGATATGTTTATTATAAAGTTTTGAAAGTATGGTGGAGAAGTGGTTAAGTCTAAATCACATTTGTGTTTTATAATGCGATTTTTGTAATCGGGGGGGGGGGGGGGGGGGGGGGGGAAGGGATTTTATTAAGGAAAATATTAAAACTTTAAATATAGGGTTTATAGGAAAATGGGAAATAGGGGTTATTTGAGGATATAGGGGACTTTTACTTCACTTAAACATAAATTTCAATCTAGAAGTCAGTTTTAATAGTGTAATATACCGTTGGAAAGCTCTTTCCGGCATCATTCTGATGGATCTTCTTGGAAGATGATTTGGCGCTGAGCATGCTGTGGAAAACTTCTCTGAAGGCAGGGTGATGATCTTGTGGGGATGATAGCTTCTGAATTGTGACTTATTACATATTATGACATAATGAATGATACTAAAGGGTAAAATATCATGTTGTCACCTCAAAACATGGTTTTGAGGTGAAAATTACATCAGGCTGAATAAAATATGACTTTGATCTTCCAGATGCTGTGACTTTGAGTTTATTGACTTCCTCATGACCTTGCTGATATTTATTGACATTTGACTCATTAATTTGACCATGGTGAGACCCTAGAAACTAATGAGACCCATCCTATGACCTAATGACATGATTTTTCGAAAGTGAAAGTGACTGATGACTGAAAACCATAGGGAGGAGAATCAACAAGTATTTCATGAGGGAAAAATGATAAAAAATTACTACCATCAATGAATCCATGACCTAGCAGAATGGTGAAATTTATTCGTTATGAGACTCCTAATATGCAAATGCAAAAGAGCAGTTTTGATCACTGATGGCAGTATGACTAGACTGACACTAGAATTGGCTCCAATGGGGATGGTAGCACCTTGGAGGTGCCAAGAACACCGTAGAACAAGTAGCCTTATCCATTGGGATGGAGTCAAAAATGCTGGGGACTGACACAAATGCAAACCGACTCTAACTCAATACTAAGACTGAAAACTAAAATAAAACCAAACCATACACATATCATCCAAGTTTTATAGCCTTCACCTCGGGCCCCAAACTTGAATGACTGTGTACTTTGAACTCTGATAAAAATAACATGGTATATACAATGATGATGACGTAGATTCTGATCCTTTGTCTTCAAAAATGGTAGTGCTTCAAAAGCCTACCATTTATTGCTCCTCCAGTGCAATCCTGGTCATCCATTTTTGAAAGCAAGAAGGCATTTTGTCCCCTGTATGTTGAAATTCTGTATGGTCCCTTCCAAAGGTTGTCAAACTTACCGTGGTTCCCTTTATCTTCATTCCTTGCATCCCATTTCAACACTACATCATCCAGCTGAAACTTTTCTGCTTTTGTCTTCGATCATAGATATTTTTAATCTTTTCCTACAACTAAATCGCAATCTGTGACACTTCTTCTCTTGTTTGCTGAAGGTGGATCATCTGGTTAATCCTTCGCTGGTTGTCATCATCTTCACTGCCAACTTCTTGTAATAATTTCATCACTGGGACTGTAAGAAATGTAGGAAAGATAACATTAGTTCCATAAACTAATTCAAAAGGCAACATACCTATTGATTTCTTACTGCTAACTCTATCTGCCCACGGTGCATTGATAAGCTTTCGGTGCCAATTTATTTTGTTTGCCTCTAGCATTTTCTTAATTATATTTACCAGTGATTTGTTCAACGATTCTGCCAGGCCGTTTCCTTGTGGATAATACGCTGTGGAATGGCCTAGGGAGATATTGTATTTGTCACACAAATCGATCATCTTCTTGCATAGGAACGCTGTTGTGTTATCTGTTACAATTTTACATGGGCAGCCAAAATGAGATAAAATATTTGATTCAAGAAATTGAATAATTACTGTGTCAGTCGCTTGCCTCGCTGGGATGGCCTCGATCCATTTTGTAAAGTAATCTATCCCTGTCAAAATCCATCGGTGCTGTGCTGAGGATGCAGGATGAATTTCTCCTATGAAATCGATCCCCCATTGCTGAAAGGGTGCGTTCACTGAAACTGGTTTCAAAGGAAGCGGAAGAAATTTCTTCTTCCCTTGGAAAGTTTGGCACTCATGACAATTCATCACTGTTTTGTACAAATCAGAAAATAATGTGGGCCAATAATACCCTGCTCTTAATACCATATTAGTTGTAGTCTTCCAAAACAAGTGACTGCCACAGTCACCTTTGTGGAAATCATGCATTACTTTCTGAGCTTCTTCTTCCACCAGACAATTGAGAAAAACACCTCCTGGATCTTTCCAATACAGAGAATTGTTTAAAATGCAGTATTTAGCAGATTTAAGTTTGAGAGATCTACCTTTACTCTTAGACATGCTTGTAGGAGGTGACAGATGCTGAAGAAAATAAACAATATCAGAATACCAAGGAGACTACAGAAAAATATCTGAAATAGGAACCAACAAACCTTCATCTTCATCTTCTGCCACTGCTATTATAAGATTTATATCCAGGGCACACAGATTTGATTGGGCCATCAATTTCGCCAAACCTTGGCCTTTGATCAACTTCGTGGGTTTTATCTCCAAGTCATACTCCAACATAGCTGCTATCCATTTACCTCTTCGACCTTCTGGATCAGTTTGCATCAAGACATCCTTCACTTCTGTGTTAGGGACATATGCTATAGTATGTGAGTGTAGAATATAAACCCTAAAATCCTTCGATGCCTTGATTAGGGCCAATGCCTGTTTTTCAATAATATTATACCTTAAAGCAACATCTCTAATAGTCCTACTGAAAAAGGCAATTGGCTTTTCTACTTCATCTCTCTTTTGCATTAAAATAGCAGCCATAATATGCTCATATGCAAACGAAAAAATAATAAAATCTTGAGTATAGTCGGGACTGATCAAAACTGGAACATTGGACAAAGCAAAATTTACCAGATTAAATGACTTGATAGCCTCCTCACTCCATTTAACAGTGCTGTCCTTCTTCAACATATTGGTCATTTCTCTCAAATGTTCAGCCAAGTTAGGTATAAATCTATGCAAAAAATTCATCTTACCATTGAAGGCCTGAATCTCCTTCTTATTTCATGGAATATCTATGAGCTGAATTGCCTCCACTCTAGCTGGATCAATGCGAATACCATCTTTAGAGATGACATGCCCAAGCAATTTTCCTTCATCCATGGCAAAGAGACTCTTTTTGGGATTGAGAGAAATCCCAAACTTTCTGCAACGTTGAAAAACAACTCTTAAATGGTGCAAATGTTCATCATTTGATCCTGAAAACACTGTTAAATCATCCAAATAAACAACAAGAAAAACATCTTTTTCATTCACAAAAGCAATGTCCATTGCACGTTGGAAAGTAGCTCCAACGTTCTTCAGTTCGAATAGCATTTTAGCATACTGAAAGGTTCCCTAGGGTGTTGTGAAGGTAGTTTTATCTTGGTCCTTCTCATGCACCAAGATTTGGTTGTAACCTGAGTAGCCATCGAGTAGTGACATCCTGGATGCTCCAACTACTTTCTGCAGAATATGGTCCATTTTCGGAAGTGGATAATTATCCTTTAAGGATGCCTTATTCAAGTTCTGAAAATATATACACAATCTTATCTCTCATGTCTTCTTACGCACAGGGACAAAATTTGAAATCCAGTCAGAAAATTTAATGGGAACTATGATACCTGCTTTGTACAACCTATTTACCTCCTTTTCGATGGATGGCAGCAGCTTTGGATTTATTCTTCTCAGCTTATGTTTGAAAGGCTTATGATCCGGCTTGATAGGAATAGTATGATGGATTATGTTCTTATCATACACTTTCAAATCTGAATAATCCCATGCAAACACATCAGAAAATTCATAAAGCAACTTAACATACTTCTCCTTTACCTTAGGGGATAATGTCTTTGAAAATTTCACAAACTTGGGCTGGTCAGTTGTTCCAAGATTCACATCTTCGACACCTTTCTCAGTGGGCACCAAGCTTGGCTTCTTTGCAACATCATCTTGGTCAAAAAGCTCCTCTAGAGGTATGAGACCTCTAGGAATCACATTATCCTTTAGCTACAATATGTCCATCTGGTTTGCTTCTAACTCCTGATCATCAATCTCATACTCACCTTCTATTGGAGTGTCTTTAAATTTTCCATCACCTTGCAAAAATGCATTAATCTCATTATTGTCCCAAAATACTTGCCAATAACTTAAATTGTTTGGAACAACAGGCCTATGTTTGAAATAGATCTCAAACTTATTGCTGGAATTCATCGGAATCTTCAAGTTGCTGGCAATAGTGGCAAGAGAATCAACGATAAGATTCTGCATCCTGGGCACTACTGTCAAAGTGTACTTTGGGAATGTCTTCAAAATGTCCAAGACTACATTTCTGTATGCCCTCAATCTTGGGTGTTTGGCTTGGTATTCTCATTTCACCTGTTTGATTATCAGCTCGGAGTCACCATACACAGAAATCCTCTTTGCGTTCAGCTTCTTCAAAATTTTGAGACCTGCAATCAAAGCCTCATACTTTGCTTCATTGTTAGAGCAATCAAAATCCAACTTATAAGCACAAACTCTAACATTGCTGGGAACCTTTTCAGGCTAGAAAACAGGGCTCCTAATCCATATTCGAATACCAGCTCCATCCTTACCAACAAATCCATCAAAATCCATGCTCCACAGAGCTTCTTCTTCTTCCTGTAGATGCTGGAATTTTGTTCCTTCCTCCTCTTTACCTTGGCTGGTTTCTAGCCTTTCACTATCTTTTTGTTGCTGGCAGGCAGGAGACTCAGAGGTGCTTGCTGCTTTGTCTTTTTCTTCTTTGAGGACTTCTCTGAAATTCTCTGAAATCTCAGGTATTTCATCTACTTGTACCAACTTAACATTCTCATCATTTAAACCACCATCAGAATACAAGACAAAGGACTCCAAATCTATGTGGACAACATTAGTGGAATGGTTTACTGGCTTCTCTTTGCTAGTAATCATATATTTCATTTTCTTTTCCCTATATAACTTTCTCAACTGGCCAAATACAGGGATAATGGCATAAGAGAAGTCAAGTTGCATAGTTCCCTTGAGTTTTGCACCCCAAGACCTAGATAGAAGCATTACAAACCTTGGTGGGACATCAGCAAAAACTACATCCATCAAGACATTCTTTGCTGGAATCTGATCTAAAGACACTACCAAGTCTTTGATAAGACCGATACAATGGACCCTACTTGAGTCAAAATAATACAAATCATGGTATTTTCGAGTAATATCAAGGCCTAGCTTCTCCATGACAGCTTTGGGCATCAAATTATGTGAGGCCCCAGAGTCCAACATAGCTTTATGCCAGATGACCTCATGTACTCTAAGACTCAGGTAAAAGGGAGGGACTTGATTTTCTTCAGATTCTTCTGTGGCTGGACCGAAAATAATTTCAGGGTGGTCATCCTCTATATTAACCATATCCGAAATAGAGTCTATTTGCAAGACTTTAGACACCTGACTTTTATATGCATTGTTCTTCACTAACTCTGTGAGGGGCATAGACACTTTCAGCTTAGAAATTTCATTTTCTAAATTAAAAGAAGGAGCTTTTTATACCTCTTTAACGGGGGGTCTTTCTTCTCTGTTTGCTCCTTTGCTACATTCTGCTGATTCTTTTCAATTTCAATGTTATTAGCTATGGGAGTTTTGCTGGAGGAAGGATCCGCCGGCTCTTTTCCTTTCTTTTGTGCATCGTTCTTCATTTGGAGTTCCTTTCTCTTTTGAATGGGATTGATCGTAACATCCCTGTTCCTTAAAGAGTACTGCCTTTGCTGAGCCTACAGAGCGTTCATGTACCCTCTCTGGTAGTCATTGGACTCTTCTTCCAACACTTTGTCATTAGCCAAAATGAAATTCTGGTCCTTTTGAATGTATGGAGTCGCCACTGTGTATTCTTCGTCCTCTGTGAGGAAAATTGGCACACCATCAGCTGTGAAAAAGTGATTGGCCTCAATCAAGGGATCATCGTCATCTGAGTATGTCCCTTGCACATAGTTTTTCTGTAATGGTGTTTTAATCTGCTGTTGTGGTGGTGTTGTTTGGTCCTGTGCTCTTTGCTCTCTCTGTTTAATTCTAAATTGGGGCTGCTGCCCTCTGAAATTTGGATTTCTTATTTGAGGCTCAGGTCTATCTGCAATGGTTAACCTATCAACCATTTTTTCCATTGTTCTGATCAGAGTGTCCATTTTACTGTCTGAAGGAGAGACCTCCTCTTTTACTGTGACTCTTTTCTTAGCTCTGGTTCATGCTCTTTTAGCCAGCAGATTAGCTTCAACACTTACTGTTATCTTCTGCATGTCTTCAAGTGAAGACATATATCTTTCACGCAGCTGATATGCCATATCGGCATCAAAACCATCTGGAAACTTCAGTAATGCTAATCCCACAGGAGGTTTCAGGTTAGCTAGAATAGCGTTATATACAGCATTGAATCTTAAACAATAGTCCTGCACAATTTCACCCACATTTCTCTTAATATTTTCATATTCGAACAGAATTTGGAGTGGGTTATTTTTTACCTCCCACCGGTTCAAGAAATAAGTGTGTAACTCCTGCAAAGTGTGAATTGAGCTTGCTGTTAAGGCCCTAAACCACTTTCTGACTTCACCTTCGAAACTTTGAACAGACAATTTGGTAGTTACATTCTTTGCCTCTACCTTGTGTAGATCAAAAAAGTCATTCATTTTATCAACATGCTGCTGAGCCGTAATGCTCTGAGTAGCATCAAAGATGGGGATTTTGCTTTGATAGTCAGCAGGCATGTCATTGAGAACCTGAGGTAAAACCAAGGGTGCATATCTAGCAGCCATAACTCTGGGTGGATTTACAACAGTATTTGTATTACTGGATTTTGGGGGAGGTGTTGTTGGAGGAGACAATAATTGGGAATTGACTGAAGGGGATGGTGATGAAGTGGGAGGAGGGAATGTTGTTCTTGATGATTCTGAAGGCTCAGGAATATTAGTTATAGTGATAGACTGAGGAAAATTCAAAATGTATTGTCAATGGAGGAATTTTCTCTTTGGACCTCAATATCTACAAGGAACTCAAGATCTAAAACTGTATCATCAATGTCAGTTTCAGACTTATTTCTAAATAAAAAAAGCTCAAAATTCTTGTCAAAGGAAAGATATTCTACAAAAAACCACTCACTGGGCCAAGTATAGGATCTAAAGACAGGTCTGGGACTTAATGATCCTTCTTGTCTTCTGACAATTCTTGGGATAAGATTCGGATTTTCAAACATAGGGGGAGGATTTGGATCTGGATTAGACCTAGTGTATATTTTTGAAGCTAGTGTGTGTAAATTTCTACTGTACAAAATCTATTTCAGCCTAACAGACTCTAAAAATTATTTACAAGAAAAAATTTGCTGGGGTGATCTGACCTTTATGCTCTTTTATCAGAAATATATGACTGGAATAAGTGGTTGTAGTTATGTTCTTTTCCAACAGTGCTCTTAATAATGTTTCGCCGTGAAATAGTATCCCGACCTTTGAACAAATCTTTGTAATTTAATGTGATATTAGGGAACACATTAAAAACACTGAGCAAACCTTATTACTCCGATTGAAATATTAAAACTTTATAACAATGGCGCGATCCTTTTAAATATTTGAAACTTATGTGCTTTTTAATCAACGCGACATATATTTTATTCAACGGGGGCCCACACGTCCACGTTTCGCCTTTTATGAATAAAATATCATTAATAACATAAAAGCGCTAGGTAGTACCTTGATTTATCGCCCGTGCTTCTAAACGCGCGATTGTCGTCGGATCAACGGTGCTTCAGATCAAACGGTTCTCGTTGATTTTGCGTTTTTTCAGAGGTCGAAACTTAACAGCTGAGAGCCGCGTGAAATGGGCGGTTTTAGAGTGATGACGTGCCCGAATATAACTGGATCACGTTTTTATGAAGTAGTTTTGCTCCTAGGCAAAAGCGGCGCAATATGGGTGGTTTTGGTTTGCAAAACCCGCTGACGGTAAATCAAACCAGACTTTGACTTCAGGCTTTGACTGTGGTCAAGCGCTTTAACTCCACGGGTTAACTCACTGCTGGGTCCCACTTAATATTGTTCCTTCGTTGGAAAATAAACCAAGCTTTAACTTCAATTACATAGATTTCTTTTAAAAGCGTCGCGTTTAATGTAACCAAGGTTTTTTAACCTTAGGCAGGGTTTCTTAACACCTTTCTTTACACAAAGCCTAACTACGATTTTCTCTTCTACAGGCCTCTGTTCAAAACTTCTTCAAAGCAGAATAAACACGTTTCAGTGCCGATAATACAAGTTCATAGATAGTCAGATCAAAACAGTCTTCCCCAGCGGAGTCGCCAGAGATGTTAGCCCCTGAAATGGACCCCAGGCTGAAAAGGGAAAAACAGGGTAACTACTAAACCATGCTTAGCCTTGTAGCTAGCCCTACAAGGATAGGAGAGGGCTCTCTCCGTAAATATAGATATTCAATAAATCACAATAATGGACTGATATTAGGCTAGATAAAATGATGGAAAAAAGGTTTAATAAATGAATGAATTTCCAGGGATGTTTGGGATAAAATGGGACACTTTGAAACTGGGGGTTGAATCAGGACACAGGGTATTTCATGGGGCAAGGTAGGCAGGATATTTAGCAATCAAAGTTTTATAAGGATGGGATGAAATACTGGCGAGGAGCTAAAAAGGGCACAATAAATGGATCCTTTTCAAACAGAAGAAAAGCATAGAATATGAATGATTTCCCAAAGCAGGGCATGAAAATGGATCCTACCTTTCTATCTTGAAAGCATTCAAAAGGAAAAGATTATGGATGAGAGGTGAAACACAACAACTTACATATGAAACAAAGGGGAAAAACAAATGCTAAATCTCATACCACATGGATCCCACAAATCAGAGCTGCATCTCTTATTAATCCCTGTCAATCTATACAATGGAGCGCAGAGTGTTCTTCCACACTATTCCCCTACTTCTGAGTTACAGATTCTCAGACTTGTTTACAAATGATTTACAATTAAATTAAATACACTGAAATGTGGGAACATAGATCCATAGAAAAAGGGGGTTGTTCTAACAGTTGAAGAACTGAAAACTAATCATAGGAAATAAATCTAACAATCTACCCTAAAGAAGGAACTATATTACTTTTGATTACTGGGCAGATTTCACAATTTCGCTATTGAATGCTAAAATAGGCAATCAGATCTTATTTTCTCTGCTGCTATATACATATTTACTTCAATTCAAGCTCACAGCCAGCTGACTAATTCCTTTGCTTTCCATTATTCATTTGAAGAAAACTGACATTTTAATGAAATGCTGTTGGAACAAAATGAAATGAAATTATATACCTTTGTGAAGGGAAAATTTAATTTTGAATAGGAAAAGGGAAGGGAAGGAGGCGGGACCCGCATCGCAATCGGAATCGGAGGGGCTCGGGAAAGGGGAAATACAATGGAGTGATAGAAGACTCCGATGCGATTAAGTCATAAGGGTAGTCGAAATCGGAATCGGGAGTTTTTGGGGCAGAGTACAACACAATACATGCTCCCGATGCGATAAGGTAATGGCCTTTGTAATAAAAAAATTAATCAAAATTTAAACTTTAACAAAGGCAAAAGGCCAAATGTATTATGAATGGGCGGAGGGTTAGAATGGTGGGACCGAGGTATATGAACAATCGCAATCGGAATCGAGAGGTGAGGAGTGGAGTATAACAAATTACAAACTTCCGATGCGATGGGGAGAAAGGCCTTTGTAAAATAAATTTGAAACGAAATTTAATTAAACAAAGGGTACAGGCCTTTGATAATACAAAATGGGCAGAAGTGTTATGTGGTGGGTCCATAAGTGAATCAGCATCGAGGATCAGAGATCAGGTGGAGAAAGATGTTATATATGGAATGCGATTGCCGATGGCCCGATCGGCTGCAGGCAGTCAGATCGAATGGTGAAATCAACGGTGGAGGAGTAGTCAGAGTTTTATAATCGGGGAGGGGCTTTTGGGGGGCTCCGATAGGGATGTCCCGATTGACTATGAGCCATCGGATGGAGTTGGGCGATTAACGGCTGAGGGATAATCGGAGGGTGCCGATCGGGGGATTTGAAATCAGGTGGGGGACGATCGGGGGCGCCGATTGCGATGGAGCGATTGCGTACAGGCCATCTGATCGGACCATGAGATCAACGGTCAGGATGTGCATCTGAGGATTTATAATCGGAAGTCACTTAATGTAATCGCATCGGAGGTTTTGCAATGATCCAATCGAGGCGCGCTTATGTAGTGTTGCGATTCGATTTGGAAAGGGGAAAGGGACTTGGGTTTTATAATATAAAACCTTTGACTTTTATTATAAGGTTTTCAAACGGGATGGAGGGGAAGTGGTTTAAATGGTGGGGATAATAAACTTTGATGTGTTTATTATAAAGTTTTAAAACTATGGTGGGGAAGTGGTTAAGTCTAAATCTCATTTGTGTTTTATAATGCGATTTTTGTAATCGGAGGGGGGGGGGGGAAGGGATTTTATTAAGTAAAATATTAAAAATTTAAATATAGGGTTTATGGGAAAATGGGAAATAGGGGTTATTTGAGGATATAGGGGACTTTTACTTCACTTAAACATAAATTTCAGTCCAGAAGTCAATTTTAAGAGTGTAATATACCGTTGGAAAGCTCTTTCCGACATCTTTCTGATGGATCTACTTGGAAGATGATTTCGCGCTGAGCGTGCTATGGAAAACTTCTCTGAAGGCAGGGTGATGATCATGTGGAGATCACAGCTTCTGAATTGTGACTTATTACATATGATGACATAATGAATGATAATAAAGGGTAAAATATCACGTTTTCACCTCAAAACATGGTTTTGAGGTGAAAATTACATCAGGCTTAATAAAATATGACTTTGATCTTCCAGGTGCTGTGACTTTGAGTTTATTGACTTCCTCATGACCTTGCTGATATTTATTGACATATGACTCATTAATTTGACCATGGTGAGACCCTAGAAACTAATGAGACCCATCCTATGACCTAATGACATGATTTTTCGAAAGTGAAAGTGACTGATGACTGAAAACCATAGGGAGGAGAATCAACAAGTATTTCATGAGGGAATATTGATAAAAAATTACTACCATCAATGAATCCATGACCTAGCGGAATGGTGAAATTTATTTTGTATGAGACTCCAAATATGCAAATGCAAAAGAGCAGTTTTGATCATTGATGGCAGTGTGACTAGACTGACACTAACACTATACTCAGCAATATTTTTTTTAGATCGACTGATACAAATCCATTGAAAACTCACTAACTCGTCATTCAGAGTGAAAATGGCCCACGCTGCAGAGGATAGGTTCCGCATACTACCAATAGCACCATCAGCATACCCAATAAATGGTTCCAAAGATTCAGACATCTGCAATGAAATGTAAAGCAGATTACTAATGTCAAGAAAACTCTAAAAAACAAACTAAGACAGTGAATGCAAATCAACAACATATATATAAAGTATAACATAAAAAATCACTATGCTCATGATTAAGCATAATAACGTTTCAAATACAACCCATTTTGAGGCTGCACCAATGGAATTCCATCATAATCTACCAACTCGTAGGCACCCTTAACAAGAAATCTTTTGACAATATAGGGGCCATGCCATAATGGCTCAAATTTCCCTGTACCTATTATATCAGCTTCTTGATCATAAAAAAGGACCAAGTCACCCCTTGAGAAAATGCGAGGCTAGACATACTTGTCGTATTATGCCTTTATACGTCTCTTATGCGCTTCGTTGGCAAATTGGGCTCTGTGACGCGTTTCATCAAGATGGATGAGGTTAAAAAGACGTGCTTCTTTAGTAGAGGTGTCAGGTAACAAGTCATTCGCGAGTTTTAACGACGGTATTTCACATCAGATTGGTAAGATAGCTTCCAGACCATACACCAATTGAAAGGGGTTAAATCCAGTTGCATTTCTCACCGAGTTTCTGTACGCCCACAAGGCCGAGTACAGGATTAGATGCCAATTTCATTTATGAACTACTATTATTCGTTGAAGCATTCGTTGAAGCATTCGTTTAATAATTTTTTTAATAGCCTAAACTTGTCCATTTGATTGTAGATAATAAGGAGTAGAACTATCATGTGACAGTCCTAACTTGGCAGTCAATTCAGTCATCATGTGATTACGAAAATAATTACCATGATCTGTGACTATAGCCTATGGGACCCCAAACCGTGAAATGACATGATTAAAGAAAAATGATGCAGTTGTTTGTCCTGTGTTGTTTAATGTAAGCATCGCTTCGGCCCACTTGGTAAAGTAGTCTACTGCAACAATAATATAACTATGCCCCCCGGATGAACGAGGGTTACAGGTCATGAAGTTAATGCCCCATTTTGAAAATGGTCCCACAGAGACAACATGATGCATTGGCGCTGGCAGTTTGTGGATTTTATGATCAAATATCTGGCACGCATGACAACTTCTGACTGCGAGGATGCAGTCGCGAAATATGGTAGGCCAAAAGTAACCGGCACGGAGTATCTTCTGCACGGTAGCGTATCCAGACAAGTGTCCACCACAAGCCCCAGCATGACAATAATTTAAAACCTTTTCGGACTCTTCATGAGTGAGACACCTTCTTAAAATTGTATCTACACTACGATGATAAATTGTATCATCAACGATCAAATAATATTTGGCTTGGTATCGAATACGTCATTGGTCAGAGAAAGATATATCATGCTGAAAATTCTGGGTCTAGAGATAAATGATAAAATCCCCATACCAAGGATCATATGATCCGATCAGAAACATAGACTCGTTAGGAATAGATGGTTCCGATGTAGTAGCAGTACTATCAGAGGGAAGGTCACAGAGAAGCTCAGTCAAAACTAAAGACCTATTTGACTTAGATTTGATGAATTCCAAATCAAATTCCTGCAAATGACAATCCATTTTGAACACCTACCCCCCAGCAATTGATGTGATAAGATGTAAGTCATGGGGTTGCAATCCAAAATGAAAATGGTCTTCCAGAATAGGATATAGTGGCGAAAAATTTGGATAGCTTGAACACCCGCCAAGGCAAGCTTTTCTATGTACGAATACTTCACTTCCGTATCATTGAGATTATGACTCAAATAATAGATCAGATGTTCTATCCCATTTTCTACTTGGACCAATACCATAGCAATGGTCATATCAGTGACAACTATATATAAGAAATAATCACTCTGATAATTAGGGGTATACATTAATGATGCCCAGACAAGTGTATCCTTGAAAACATCAAAAGAATCTTGTGCAACTTGGTCCCAATGGAAGGGAATCCCCTTTTTCAAGAGTTCAGTAAATCCTTTAGCCATTTCAGCATAGTTGGGTATGAACCTCCTTAGGAAGTTAGCCTTTCCTTGAAGTTTCTGTAACTGAAGAAAATTTGATGGCATAGGAAAATCAAGAATGGCCTGGACCTTCAATGGGTCTATTTGAATTCCTTCTTTTGAGACGACGAATCCTAGAAAATGACCAGAACCAACACAAAACACACATTTATGTGGATTGAGGCGTATTTGTAGTGTCAGCAGCGTAAAAAGATAGCTCTCAAATGCATCTGGTGATCAGTCCGGTTTCGTGAATGCACGTGTAAAGCGTCTAGATAGCGTTGAACAATGTGATTCATGTCATTGAAAGCATAATCTATTGCTCTCTGAAAAGTTTCCCCAGTGTTTTTTAAACCAAACGGGAGTTTTCGGTAAGAAAATGTGCCCCAGGGACAGATGAATGCTGTCTTATATTGGTCCTCTGGGTGGATATTGATTTGATTGTAGCCAGAAAATTAATCCATGAACGAAAATATTCTGCATCTAGCACAATCGTCAATAATCTGGTTGATAAAGGGAGTAGGATAGTTGTCTTTTGGACAAGCAAGATTGAAATCTCGATAATCAACGCAAAATCTGATGGTTCCTTGTTTTTTTCATAAGAGGAATGATGTTTGAAACCCACTCGGTTAGCGGAACATGGTAAATGAAACCAACACGCAAAAGTTTTTCAACTTTTTCTTTAATGGCAGCGACCTTCTTTGGATGAACAAGACGAAGGTGTTGACGTACTGACTTAACATCAGGGTACATATTAATAATGTGTTCAACGATACTAGTATCTATGCTTGGAATTTCCTAGTAAGACCAAGCAAATACATCACGAAATTCACGAAAGAGAGAGTGATAAATTTCAAGTTCTAATGGAGAATAAAACACACCAACATGAATGTTTTCTGCAATGCCGGGTTTGGTTGAAATATCAATATAACTGGTTTCTTCAATATTTGATAAATTTTGCTTGGAATCTTCTTATCTCGTTCACTCGATCATTCGGGTACAAGTCTAGCCATGTGAATATATTATTTGTAGTCGAACATGGTAAGACATCATTTGATTACCGTCCAATGATGTGAGTTGTTAACAAATGTGAGAGAACCACCATTGATGTTAATGGCCTTCAAGGTACTACAGTACATTTTGTAAGACGTGAATAGATGATTTGATGTCGAACGAAGAAAAAAATATTTCTGTCAAAGGTCCAAAAGTGAGGATCTTGTCGATGTTGTAGCAAGCCTCATGGTACTGGAAGATGATGTTTCTAAGTAAACTTCCTAGATGATGATTTGATGTTAACAGGAAGCCACTTTATCGTGAAATGGGAGTTACTGATTTTAGAGACAAAATGTTACTTGATATAGAAATTTTCAGGGATGACTGTCATGAGAATGAAGCTTTATGAGTATTGCAGAAGGATGAGTATTCACTGGATGACTTCTCTTGAACATATCGGCGACACTGAGATGAATTGCTAGGATTGACCCAAAACCAAAGTGAAGGTATGATGAACCATAGGTATGAATGAACTGTCAAGAAGATTACCCAACCCAAATAGTCACGATGATGGAGTGAAGTGTCATGTTCAGGAGAAACATGCTACCATAAAAGTTCTGTTCAGTTTCCCAAATTTTCCCCAATCATTTGTCGACCACTACCTCTTTATTTTTAAACAATCTTGAGGAGGATAACATATGCTTGATCAATAATTCAGCCCTTTGGGCGAATAATGTATCACTATTTACTAATTTAACGAGTCTAGCGATGAATGAAACTCGATTATTTCCATGATCAGCAAGCCTGTCACTATTTTATGTTTTAATGAGCCTAATGATAGTGACAACCCGGTCCGTTTTCATATTTAGAGAGTTTGAAAAAGAGGATAAAAGAAAAATCCATAAGTATTTTTTCATAAAGTTGTTGCTTAGATCCAAAAAAGTGTAAAATGATATCTGAGAGAACCTCCTAACCATGTTTGACTAAGGTTTTCCTTTTTTTTCGTAAATAATATATCTTAGTTTGGAAAAGGGTTAAACTTATACTGAGTAGATATCAATTCATTTACTTTTACGAGCTCGAAAAGAAAAGTGCTCAACAATCTTTTCACATTATTGGAGTCTGAAAAGAGCTAAAAGAAGACTCCAGGGGTTCCTTTTTCGCTGTTATCAAAGCTCGAAAAAGAGATAAAAGTGCACTTCAAGTCCTTTTTCGTTTTTATCAAAGCTCCAAAAATAAGGATAAAATTATGCCTTGTTGTCAAATCATTCTTGAAATAAATGTGCATGACTAACTTCCTCATCAGTTGCAAACATGTTTAGAACAACATCAAATGGATTAAAATACCTGTTTCATGATAAAAATTGAATAAAACCATAGTCACAGCAATAAATATGAAATAAAAATAATAAAATGACTAATCAAAAGAGTTTTACTATTCATTTTTACCATTTGAAAGTTACCATTTGCATTTTGGAGGTGTGAACTTGTTTTTGCCCCCAAAATTCAGTTGCTGATTGCAATCAATTCTGTGGACAGTTTTCATCACCGTTTGATCCAGGTTGGTGCCATGAACCCCCTCTTTCATTCAGTAGTCATTTCATTTCATTTCATTGCAATTTTTTAGGGATTTGGGCTCCTTAGGGTAAACTCTTTTTCAAATGAGGGCAATGCAACCTTGGGCATTGAAAACTGCGTTGGAATGCACTCGAAATGAAGCTTCGATACATATGCAATGCACTGTCTATTAACCAAGAATACGTTGCGAACAATTCACATTTTTTATTCTTGCATTGTACCCAAAATTTTCCTAATTTTTTGCATGAAAAGTAGTCTAATGAGTCTTATGGTTATGTTTTAGGGATTCATCAGACTAGAATGACAATTACTTGGAGAGAAAGAGAGCATGAAGAACAAAACATGATTGACCTTAATCATCCAGGTACTGTAAGAGCTCTTCGGGATTGTGGGTTATTAGAGTATTTATGTCTATTAGGTATGAGGCAACAAATGAAACTTTTTGAGTTCCTTGTTCATGCATGGGATTCGACAATTGAGGCATTTCACACTAGGAACAAAGTGGTTCCAATTTCAGTGGAGGACATTTATTTTTTGAGAGGCTTGTCGAGGAGAGGCCTACCCATTTATCTCTCAGGGTCTAATCTTGGAGGAGAGACAATGAGAGACTATATTTTGCAGTATTTCTCCCCAGTAGAGTCGCTAATTTGTTATGCAAAATTATGATCTACGGATAAATCAAATTCCCTAAATGTGGTGCTATGCATTTAGAAAAACAAATTAAAGACTTTGCAGTAACTTTCTCTAAGAGTAAATAGACACACAAAAAAATAGAAGGACCTACTTGTGATCCAAGCGCTTCCTATTCTCCTTCTGTCGTTTTTGCTGTAGCTTCCAATCCAAAAAAGATTGCCAAACTAGTTCCTGTAAGTACAAACACTAAACAACAAAGAGATTGCAATACACAGATGCCTATTTATCTTAATCAGTTAAATCGAGTGAACATGAAACATATATATCAGTTAAGAATCCATAATATGAGAAATAGAAACATAAACATATACATATATGAGAAAATGAACAACAATCTTTATTAAAGAGTAGAAGGGGGAGGTTACAACCAATGATTGATTTGATGTCACCAGCTCCAACATCATTTCAGCCTCGTCACAATCATCATATCACCAGTAGCATATCACTTCTATCACTCTCTAAATTGAGAATCCAACAATATTTGTTTACCAAATTTATTCCTTCCCTAGCACTAGGATCTGTGCTCAATTTATAAGGCAATTGATGGTAGTTTCTCAATCAATGACTTTCTAATAATAGGCAAGACATGTTCCCAAGCTCAGAGGTGTTAGATGGACACTTGGATTTGAAGTTTGATACATATGGACTCTTCTAGAAGGCACTGGCCATGTGGAGATTTTCGAACAATGAGAATTTCGCTCCCATTTGACCAACACACCCTTGAATGTCGAGAAGTGCATTGCAGTGCACCTTTGAATGGAGGTAGCTACATATGCAACGCAGTTAGTCCCTTGAGAGGCAGCGTTGGTGAGCTCATAAGTGATATAACATATACACCAAACCTTGGAAATCTTGCAATAGAAGTCATGAATGGCTTGTTCTTGTCTTAGAGCATGTAGCAACTGAAATGATAGGGGATGATAGACCCTATTTCATTGGTCCTGGGGATGATGTCCAGTTTGACCAGGTCATGGGGGATGATGCCAAAATTGACCTATAATAGTCCACGAAAACAACAAGCCATCAAATGAATGAACAATCTTGGATCATGGAAAAATTACTGAACAACCCAAAATGTCATGCAAATTGCATCTCTCCTATGTTGGGGAATGGTTTCTAAAGCCATGAATAACCACCATTGTTAAAATCCCACATCAAGAAGGAAGATAACATGAGAAAATCATCACTCAATCCAACCAAACTCGTAAATATAGTACCTTATTTCTTTCTGATTTGTCTGTTTATATGAGTCTAAAATTACACATAGCTGCTTTATAGGTCGTGAGAAAAAGCCAAATCAAGGTAAATTACTCAATGCCAATTGTGCTTCTTTTTCTTTCTCCTTATAGTAAAAAATGAATTTGAAAAACACTAGGAGAGAATTTATTGACTCACTGAATTATGTTAGTGTGAAACTCATGGAAGTTATTCAAATTGCAAAAATGTAAAGAAGTTAATTATGACTTAGAGTTCAATATTTATTGCTTGTAACCTACAAAGACATATTTGTCAACAAACAATAATTCTATAAATATGAATCTCTGTAGAGTATGTGAAAAGTATTAATACATAACATGGTTTGAAATCTAATGTCAGTGGAATTCAATATTATTATTGTAAATGGTGTGAGTTTGGATAATTAAATTACTTTGTCGAACTGTAAATCACCATAACAACTCTTCACCGAGCATTTTGTTATATATATATATATATATATATATATATATATATATATATATATATATATATATATATATATATATATTAAAGTAGAAATAAAAATTAAGATTTCATTTAATACCTACTTTTCACGTAGCACTTCTGAAATGTGTTAGACCCCTTTGAAGAGTTATGAAGTGTTCAATTTTGAACCTTGTTTGTCATATCTCTTCACACCCCTGCTTTAAATACAACTTATCCTTTTAGGTCACGAAGTTCTAACATAACTAGCATTTTATATAATCCCCAAGGAAATTGTACTAAGTAATAATATATATATATAGTAGTATGTGTATTCGTAATTAAACTAATAGAAATTATGTAACTATTTAATTTAGCTATATAGACATTGATGGGACGATAGAAAATATGGAATGCTTCGTACTAATGTCAATTTGAACTTCTCAAACACATCACTTTCACCTCCACTCTGCACTATTATATATATATATATATATATATATATATATATATATATATATATATATATATATGATGATGATGATGATTTGTATGGAAATTAGAACATCAAAATATTTGCAGATAAAGGTTTTTTTGGGAATTCTTTCCTTAAAACAAGTGCTACATAGTAACTAGTACCTGAGACATAGTTTAAATATTGTTAAATTAATGTTAAGGTTTAGAATCTAACCAATTTAAATTTCATTGATTTGTAAATTGAGATATTTTGTTAATTGTAATTTTTTTTTTTGATAAACTGTATGTTATGCCCTAATTATTCAAACAATTGTTACTTTTAATTACATTTATCATTCAAAATGGAAAGTGTTTGTGGTGATAATCTGTATGTTATGCCGGAATTATTCAAACAATTGTTACTTTTAATTATATTTGTAGAAATTATATAACTTATGTGTTATATGTCCAATATTCTCCTAATCTCACACTATTTTAACTTCATGCAAAATACAGAATCTATTCCACCATTGATCATTTGCGGAAATTAAATCAAGATTGCAATGCACACATGAAACAATAAAAATTCACACACATTAACACAACTGTTTAAAGGGAGAGCCTGAAGCTAAAAACCCCAAATATCTATATATAATATATGTCATAGATATCATGTAACAATTCTCATACAAAGCTGATCATAGCAAGCTCTCAGTACAATAAAATTGCTACACACTAATCAGGCCCGATCTTGCAAATCCATGCACTGATCTTTGCCACCTGCTAGCCTATCTCTACTATGCAATCCCTACTGAAGAATGGCTCTGAATGAGTTCGAAGTACTCTAGGATTGACTGCGCAATCCTCATTGGCATCTCCACTGAGTGTTGGATGCAATCAATGCATCACTATAGTCACAACTGATAGTCACACTTGCTCTTTCACCTATCTCTCCACTGGTCTCCACTGAAACTGCCATGCACTGTAGTTAACTGATGTATTCTTTAGTTGATTAATGAATTATTATTTGTGAATTAATTAACTAATTAATTCACTCCACTCTCACTAGTGTATCATTCAATTAGGCTAGATACAACTAGCTAAACTCAGTCTAACTGAGTTAAACTAAATACAACTCCACCAACTACTTCTCCAACTCCACCAAACGCTGTCACATGAATTCTAACTGAAGTCATCCATGCAATAGCTCCAGTAAACCCTCAGGAATAGCGTAATTACTTCTGTCAGCTGTTGTGCCATATCTGTGCACTTAACTGAAGTGCTCCAAGAGAATAAGATAATGTTTAGAGTCCAAATATTATTAAGAGCTAATAATATTCGATATATCTATTTTTAGACTGGAAATCTAAAAATAGACTCCGCCCATTATGTCTAAAAATAGAAGTCCATCTATTTTTCCATCTTGACCAACCATCCACAAATAGCATCCTGCAACTCATAGAATATGATCGACATGTCTAAAAATAGACTTTGCGCCAAAAATAGCCTGCAGGCCCACTTAGTGAAGGCAACTCTTTTCACTAAGCTCATCATCTTGTTGAATCTCAACACTCCCTCTCAACAAGATAGGGACTATCTACCACCCCTATCTTGTCTCTATGGTATTCAAATTTTCTCTTGGTGAGCGCCTTCGTCAGAATATCTGCATCCTGATCCTCCGTAGGAATGTAAGAAAGCAACATGATCTTTTGCTGCACACAATCTCTGATATGATGGTACTAGATGTCAATATGTTTAGATCTATCATGAAATACTGGATTAACCGAGAGTTTAATGCAACTATGATTATCACAATATATCACAGTAGGATCTAAGTGAGAACTGAACAAACCGACCAGGATCTTCCTCATCCATATAGCCTTGCATGCAGCCAAAATTGCTGCCATGTACTCGGCCTCCCCTGAACTGAGTGCCACGGATCTTTGTTTCCTACTGTACCAAGAAACTGCTGTGGATCCAATACTGAAAATCCCTCCAAATGTGCTCTTTCTATCCATTGGGCTTCCTGCCCAATCTGCATCTGTGAAGCCATGTAGCTTTAACTCATCCGACTGTCTGTACCACAATCCATACCCAGATGTGCCCCTGAGATACCTCAGGACATGCTTGCATGCCTTCCAAAAGAGCTTGGTAGGCTTAACCATCGCTTGTGAAAGTTGGTTCACAGCATAGCATATGTCTGGTCTTGTATTGAATAAATACATGAGTGAACCAACCAACTGTCGATAAGCAATGGCATCCACTACCTCTGCCGATGTAGCATCCTCTTTCCTCCAACCACCAGGAATAGGAGTGTCGATAGGCTTGCAGCCTTGCATGTGAAACTTCTCTAGTATCTCTCGCGTGTACTTGCCTTGAGACACAAATAGTTCACCTTTCCACTGCTAAATTTCCAATCCCAAGAAATAATGAAGGAGGCCCAAGTCCTTCATCTCGAACTCCTTTGCAAGATCTGCCTTGCATGAGTGTATCAACAGTTCATCACCTGTTAGTATTAAATCATCTACACAAAGCACAATGATCAAAAGCTTACCCTCCACCACAATCTGGTATAGGTTACGATCCGCCTCACTCTTGGCGAAACCAAGTCTAGTGAAATAACTGTCTATCTGTGTGTACCAAGCACGAGGTGCTTATTTCAGCCCATACAACACTCTTTTGATCCTGCACACATGCAACTCGCTGCTGAAGATTTCGAATCCTTTAGGCTGCTCAATGAACACCTCCTCCTTAATGATTCCTTTGAGGAACGTAGTCTTCACATCCATCTGATGAATGTGCCAACCCATCTGCGCTGAGAGAGCAAGGATGGTCTGTATGGAAGAATACCTTGCGATAGGGGCAAAGGTTTCTTCACAGTCGATCCCCTCGATCTATGAGAAGCCTCGGGCAGCACATCTTGCCTTATACTTCTCGACGCTCCCGTCAGCAGCTTTCTTCACTTTGTAGATCCATCTCGAACCTACCACTGATTTTCCTTCTGGCCTTGGGACAATCTCCCATGCACTGTTTCTGACAATCGAATCATACTCTTCCACCATGGAATCTACCCATCTGGGATCCTCCACAGCTTCCTCGAAATAGGATGGCTCCTTCATGATACACTTTCTCATCAGAGCCATGTATCTAGTAAATCAGTTAGGTGACTGTCTCTATTTGCACTGTGATGTAGGAGCTCCTACATTCTGCACTGCATCAAGATTCAGTCGCTCAGCTTCTGTAGTGCGCTTCCGCCCTCTGATTTTTGGCACTGCATGAGTGGCTTCTTCCACTCCATGAACCTCCTCTTGTGGCTAATCCACATCTCGAGGCTCATCTTTAGGAACAAGTAGCTTCTCTTCTGCATGCAAGTGTAGCTCCATCTCAAGCGACAACTTCATGGCTTTCTCCTCATGAAATTTGATATCCCGTCGCAAAACAGTCATCCGACTGTCTGGAAAATACACACGATAATTGTGGGGTGTTTCTGTGTACCCCAAAAATATCCCAACCTCTGTGGTCGGCTCCAGCTTCTTCCTGGCATCCTTCGTCACATGAATGTAAACAGGTGAGCCAAAAATCTTCAAATTAGAAATATCAGGCTTCTTACCAGAAAACACCTCTTCGGGTGTACTCATGCCAAGTACTCTATGAGGAAAACAGTTTTACACATAAACTGCAGTGTTGCATGCCTCAGTCCACAAGTGTATGGGAAGGCCCCGATCATGCAAAATCACCTGTGCAGCATCCATGATCATTCTGTTCTTCCTCTCCGCGACCCCATTCTGCTGTGGGTTATGAGGCGCTATGAGTTCTCTTCGAATTCCTTCTTTGCTACAGAAGTCTTTGAATTCGCCAGATATGTATTCACCACCATTATTACTCCTTAGAGTTTTCACCTGCTTCCCGGACTCTTTCTCAACCAGCGCCTTGAACTCACAAAACTTTGAGTATGTCTCGCTCTTCTTCTGCATGAAGAAGATCTAGCACTTACGAGAAAAGTCATCAACAAATATCACATAATGCCTGTGCTTTGCTATTGAAGCAACCAAGAAAGGTCCACACACATCTATGTAAATTCTCTCAAGGATCATCGAGGCGTGACTATCCTTCTCATGAAAAGTGGTCTTCACAAATTTTCCCAAAGTACATCCCTTGCACTGATCTAACTGTGCAAGTGTACCCTTGGGAAGCCCGGTAGAAATCTGCTGCAAAATTTTCAAAGCGCCATGGTGAAGATGGCCCAATCTCTTATGCCACAATTCACCCTCATCCCAGCTCACCACTCCTTCTGCTTTTCCTACCATTACTGCGCAGCCATATACCTATAATTGATAAAGATTCTTAACTCGAATACTTATCCTCCTGGTCTGACCAGTTTTTTTATGGCGCAGGAAAGCTTTTCCCTCACTAAAAACAACATCACAACCCTTGTCTTCCAACATCGCCAAAGAGATCAGATTCTTCTTCAATCTTGGAACATGCATGACATCCTTCAATATGAAAGGTTTACCGGACTCCCTCTCAAAGGAAATGGTCCCGATACCAGTTGCACTGTATCTACCATCATCACCCATCTCGATGTGCACTCCAAGATCCTTTTCATCCAGATCACTAAACAAATCTTTGTCTCTGGTCATATGGAAAGACGCACCACTGTCAAGAAACCACACCGATCCCATCACACTTGAAACCAAGCATGCGATCAAAGAAAAATCTAGCTCAAACTACGAGGCTAAGGCCTCTCCAGCTGCAGATCCAGTAAACTGCTTATTCTTCTTCTTCTGTGGGCAATTAGTGGCAAAATGCTTGTGCTGGTGACAGTGAAAACACTTCACCTTGGACAAGTCATGCTTCTTGCCTTTCACACTGGATTGAGAAGGATTTTTCTTCCCCTTCCCTTTCCTTGCTTTGGCAACCAAAGTGCAATTTTCTTCATCTTCATTCTTCGATGAAGATCCATCCCTGGTACCCCGACTTGTCTCCTCCTCCACAAGATCCGACCAAATTCGCTCCCATCCTGACAGTTTCTCCCGTCCATTGACAGATTCTTTGTAGCTATGCCAACTCTTCGGAAGCCTAAGGAGAGCTAAGATCACCAAGTCTTCTTCATCAAGAGTAACCCCCACACTTCCTAGCTCATCCTTGCAGTGGACAATCTTTGTGAGGTATTTTGGTATATTGTCGCCTTTCTCCATTTTTATTTTTCTGAGCTTTTCTTTAAGCGCCAACTTCCTCTGGTCGCTTCTGCTTTGGAACAAGTCTGTCAAAGCCTTTCACATTAAGAATGGATTGGCTTTACTGTGAAGGCTGGACACAATGTGGTCCTTCACACCTTCCAACAAATTCCTTGAACACTTTGCTACCTTCTTTTGCCATGCGTCAAGTGCGACTGCATCGTTAGAACCCGACTTAGGAATATCAACATCTATGAACTCCTTTAACCCATTATCATCCAGCACTGCCTCCATCCTGTCCTTCCATGCAATATAATTCGAGCTCCCATCAAGGGCATACTCCAATCGCAATTCGTTGAAAGACATTTCAATGAATGCTCAACTTCGACACCAAGAAAACACTGCAGCAAATTCAAATTCCACCAGCACAAAACTCAACCGCTTCAATAATTGCAATCTCCTCCAATGATCAACTGCTCCGATATATAACTTATGTGTTATATGTCCAAGATTCTCCTGATCTCACACTATTTTAACTTCATGAAAAATACAGAATCTATTCCACCATTGATCATGTGGGGAAATTAAATCAAGATTGCAATGCACACATGAAACAAGAAAAATTCACACACATTAACATAACTGTTTAACGGGAAAGCCTAAAGCTGAAAACCCCAACTATCTGTATATAATATATGTCATAGAGATCATGTAACAATTATCATACAAATCTAATCATATCAAGCTCTCAGTACAATACAATTGCTACACACTAATTAGGCCCGATCTTGCAAATCTATGGACCGATCTTCGCCACCTTTTAGCCTACCTCTACTGCGCAATCCCTGCTAAAGAATGGCTCTGAATGAGTTCGAATTACTCCAGGATTGACTATGCAATCCTCATTGGCATCTCCACTGAGTGTTGGATGTAATCAATGCATCACTAAAGTCACAACTGATAGTCACACTTGCTCTTTCACCTATCTCTCCAATGGTCTCCACAGAAACTGCCATTTACTGTAGTTAACTGATGTATTCTTCAATTGACTAATGAGTTATTATTTGTGAATTAATTCACTCCACTCTCACTAGTGTATCATTTAGTTAGACTAGATACAACTAGTTCAACTGAGTCTAACTGAGTTAAACTAAATACAACTCCACCAACTACTTCTCCAACTCCACCAAACTCTGTCACATGAGTTATAACTGAAGTCCTCCATGCAATAGCTCCAGTAAACCCTCAGGAATAGCATAATTCCTTCTGTCAGCTGTTGTGCCACATCTATGCACTTAACTGAAAATCTCCAAGAGAATAAGATAATGTTTAGAGTCCAAATATTATTAAGAGCTAATAATATTCGACATATCTATTTTTAGACTGGCAATCTAAAAATAGACTCCGCCCAATATGTCTAAAAATAGAAGTCCATCTATTTTTCCAACTTGACCAACCATTCACAAATAGCATCCTAAAACTCATAGAATATGATCAACATGTCTAAAAATAGACTTTGCCCCAAAAATAGCCTGTGGGCCCACTTAGTGAAGGCGACTCTTTTCACTAAGCTCATCATCTTGTTGAATCTCAACAATATTTATCATTCAAAATGGAAAATTTAAGCGGTGGTGATAATCAGAATTGATTGAACGTGCTTGAGGTTGCTTGAGATGTATATATTAATTAACAATATATATATATATATATATATATATATATATATATATATATATATATATATATATATATATATATATATATTTTTTTTTTTTTTTTCTTTGAACACAATATTTATAAATTCCATGGATTAATTTTTTCTATGATTTTTCTTTATCACAAGGCTAATTTTTATAAGTTACAATCAATAAAGATTCAACATTCAACTAACCAAATAGCTAATAATAAATACTAAACTCAGGGTACTAGTGGATTAGTATTAAAGTTAAATACTAAACTAGTAGTACTAGTGGATTAAGTATTAAAGGTAGAAATTTTGGTAGTAAAAAATAAATACTAAATTCATAGTGGTAGTGGATTAAGAATTAAAGTTTAATACTTAATTTACTAGTGCAATACTAGTGAATTAAGTATTTAAGTTAGAAATTTTTAGTAGGGAAAACCTATTTCTTTAACTTACCTAATTAAATTAAAAAAAAAAAAGTGACTAGCCTCTATGGACATAATTTTTTTTCTAATATTTAAATAATGATATAATAAATATAATTTAAAATTAGTATATTTGTATTTAATTCTTCCCAATTTATAATGGTATTATGCACACCATCATTTCATAATTATCAATAAAACATCCACAGTAATATATTTAATATTTTATAATTAAAAATTATCTTATTTAAAAAATGCTTAAAAAAAAGTATATATATTTCAATATTAAATCCATAACATAATACACTTTCATTCCTAAGTTCGGTTTGTCCATTAATTTTTACCCTTGGTTATTCTTTTATGACTCCACTTCTTTTCATGTACCTACACAATATCTAAGGTCAATAATGATGCATTGCACTGCACCGCCCCATATCCAAAAATCCAAAGATAAATTTGAAGTTGGGTATATTTGTGGGGTTGATCCAAAGATAAATATGAAGTTGGGGATATTTGTCCGGTCGTTTAATATTGCGACGAAAATGCCGAAAAAAACTAAAGTGAGGGTGGTTCTCTTCAAATGCATTGTTGCTAGCTCACTTGTCCAACTTAGTTCAATGTGATTTGTTTAGTTGGATGTGGGTGTGAGTTGACATAGTAAAAAAAATCCTTGGAACTATGAAGCCTATATACATTAATGGTGGAAGATGTCAGTACGTGAGGATTCTTGATTTTAACTCCCAAGACTCTAGTACAGAATGGTTGTACTATATTAATTATGTTATTGATAAAGTATATTGAGTTATTATTACAAAACCAACTATTTGAAATTTTAATGGATAAAATCACACCTTAGCCATACAACCATTGGCAATAAGAAGTTAAATTATCAATAAATAAAATCTAAACTATTAAATTAAAATAAATAAACAATAAAATATATAAAATTTAAATATAGTCAAACTATAAAAAAAATTGGCCCAGAGACAAATTAATGTCTAATCACCTACCTGTGCGACATGTATAATAATGAACTAAGTGGAGCACCATGGTGATTAGACATAAAGCATATTATATTATTTTATTATAACAAATTTGTACAACTCATTAATTATGATGGCCAATTTGTTTCTTATTAAGTTGTGGTTGTACGGTATTTATTTACTTATAACTTGTTTTTAACAAATTTGTACAACTCATTAAGTATGATGGGCCATTTGTTTCTCATCAAGTTGTGGTTGTACATTATGTATTTACTTATAATTTGTTTTTATCCATTTTAATATTCGTGCAATTATTTTATTCAATCATTTTTTTTTTTTTTTTTTTAAATAATGTTTTACCATCCAATTATTTAAGAAAAAAGTGAATAGAAAAGTGTTGGAAAAGAACTCATATATACATAAAAATATAATAATTTATAATTATTATTTTTTTCAAATTATATGTAATTTTTTATTTTTTTTATGTTAATTAATTATTTTTCATATAAACATTATATTTATTTTTTTAGTAGGTATATACCTATTACCTACTAAATTTACTTACATATTATTATCTTACAATACTATATTATGTAAAAAGTATAAAATATTTTTTTATTCAATAAAAAAAATTATAATTTAGCATAGGATAAATATTAAATACTATGTTATAAGTTAATGATTCATTTAATATCTTCTAATTTTATATATCAAATATCATAATATTTTCATTTAACAAATAGAATTCTTATTATTGCTAGAGATAATGCAATCTTGAATTATTTTGCTATTTTAATTGTTATTTTTATTAGTATAATTTTGTATGTCTTTATTGTTTTCTACTATAAATTAATTATATTTAAACTAAGTTAGAGTAGCAACTCTGTAGCTCTTGTTCAAATGTGAGAGCTAATTCATACATTTCAAAGATCAATAATTAAAATAAGTTTTACATAATTAAACTAAGTTTCACATAATGCTAGCTGTGCAACCTTGTTCTATATCCACTTATTCATTCCTTAAATTTTAAAAAATATATTCACTTGTTCACTCCTTAGATTTTAAAAAATATCCAAACATACTCTCTAGAATATCCAAATGATATCTATAATATAACTGATTTTTTTTTTAATTATTAATAATATAGTAATTAATAAAATAAGCTTACTCAATATAATAGCCACGAACTATAACTAGTTAAAATATGCAACCATAATCACATAGCGGTTTTGTCCACAAAAAAAACCAAAGAAACTAACCATATGTAATAAAGCTAACTAAATTCACAACCACTCGTACTTTGTTGGACAAGTATGACATGGGTTAGTTTTGTTGGAATTTTCTGATTAATTATAACAAAATATAGGAATAAAATTTCCTCTTGTACAACACAAAGATTAAAACAAAATAAAAAATTCTGGACAGAGATGAGAAGTAAAACATTGCTATTTCATTAAAATAAACTGTTGTTCTATTACAAAATGTTTTCTTCAGAACTTCTGTTGTTTTGGATTCACACAAAAATTAACTCTTGCTGGCTGCTACACACGCAGCTCACTATTTCACTGTTTCTCTCAAAGAAAAATTGCTCTCTGTATCTATGTCTTTTGTTTTCTGCCTTCTGGCTAGAAATTACAATGTTCAGTGTTTTCAACAATGCTCTGTCTACTCAATACATAATCTGGACAACAACTCTTATATCCACGGTATTTTTAACATTACATATATATATTATAAATATTCCATATTTATAATATATATATCAGAACACATTTAACCAAAGTTAAAAACAATGTACCACGGTAGAAACAATTAACCCACGATAAAATTAAAATATCATGCGTGAATATTAAAACTAAGTCAAAAAGCATTTAAACTTATGCTAAGGTTTAAGAACCTTATTCTTTTATGCTTTCCAGGGGGCTGCTTCCAAAAGTCTTCCCGTGAGTTCCTTCACCCCCCGTAACTCTTTTGATTTGTTGGTAGGTGGGTCCAGTGGTTGATGACGTTAGCTATTTCGTGGGTCTCCAATCCCCCTACCGCTTGAGCTTTGCTGACCCTTCGGAATGACTTGCCGCCTCCGCAATGAATTCAGTTGGTGAAGTTTTTAATATGGTGGTTGCTGCTGATAAGAACAGCTCTTGTACCGCCTCTGAATTCATTCCACCGCTTAGACTCCCGTTAGCCATTACTCTGCTGTCCTGTTGATTTGTGCGGGTAGTTGGAATTAAATTCCAACACTCCCCCTTAATTTCAACTGCTGGGTTTTCCTGCATACCCAGACACTTCTTGAAGTAACTAAAACTGTTCTGTGTTAATGGTTTTGTGAGGATATCAGCAAATTGTTCCTCTGTTCTGCAATGCTGCAAAACAATTTCGCCATTATTAACTAGTTCTCTTATAAAGTGAAATTTAGCATCAATATGCTTTGTTCTTTTATGAAAGACAAATTTTTTTGATAAAGCTATCGCTGAGTTTTTATCACAGTAAATGATTGTGCCTTTTTCCTGTTCATGACACAAATCTCTGAGTACTCTTCTCAGCCATAATCCTTGGCATGCTGCTACTGTTGCTACCACATATTCTACCTCTGTTGTTGATAAAGAAAATATTGGTTGCTTCTTGGAAGCCCATGAAATTGCTCCCAATCCCAAGTGAAACACATATCCAGATGTGCTCTTCCTATCATCTACACTTCCAGCCCAATCATTGTCAGTGTAACCTGTCAATTCAAAATTTTTAGATGAGGAGTATAAGATACCATACCCCTTCATTCCATTCACATACCTGAGAATTCTCTTGGCTACCTACCGATGAGTCTCTTTCGGCCTTTCCATAAACCCGGAGATTAAAATAACAGTGTGCATTATATCTGGCCTAGTTGTTGTCAAATACATGAGGCTGCCAACTATGCTTTTAAACAGTTTCGGATCAAAATCCTTGCTGCTGTCTTCTTTACTCAATTTCAACCCCATGATAGTTGGAGTTACAACTACCATGCTGTTCTACATGTTGAATATTTTCAACACTGCTTCAACATATTTTTCTTGGGAAATGAAAATACCATTTTCATTTTGCTCTACTTCAATTCCAAGAAAATATCTTAAGAAACCCAATCAGTCATTTCAAATTCACTTTTCTTGACTGCTTTAAAATCAGCAATGAGAGAATCTTCATTTCCAGTAAAAATTAAATCATCTACATATAAAACAACAATAAGTATCTTACCATCATTTTCCTTTATGTAGAGTGTGGGTTCTCCATCACATTTCTCAAATCCATTCTCAATCTGGTAAGTATCTATCCTGCTGTACCATGCTCTCGGTGCATGCTTCAGCCCATAAAGAGCTTTCTTCAGCTTGCATACTTTGTGCTTTTGGCCTTCAATTTCATAGCTCGGAGGTTGTTCAACATATACCTCTTCTTTCAACACTTCATTCAGGAATGCAGATTTCACATCCATTTGGTAAAACTTCCATTTCTATTGTGCTACTATGGATAGCACTGTTCTCACTGTTTCCATCCTTGCAACCGGTGCAAAGGTTTCATCATAATCTCTCCCTTGTTGCTGCCTGTAGCCTTTTACAACAAGTCTGGCTTTGTGCCTTTCAATCTTGCCTTTAGCATTGCTTTTGGTCTTGTAGACTCATTTAACTCCAATCACTTCTTTGTCTTTTGGAAGATCCACTAACTCCCATGTATTACTCTTTTCAATTGCACCAATTTCTTCATCTATTGCTTCAATCCATTTTTCTTCCTTTACAACATCTTCAAAATGAATTGGGTCATCAACATGACAATACAAAGAAAATAAAGAATTCTGACCAGCATTATCATTTACCTCTCCTTGTTCATAAATCTCACTTAGATTTCTGAATCTCGATCTTCTTGGTGTACCTGGAGTTCCTCTTGAACTCGAGGGAGTTTCAGTTCCCTGTGGAGTGCTTGAAGAAGCACTTCCTTGATTTCTCAAGGTTGTTCTATTTCCAGCTTGTGGTGTGGTTTTTTGTGCTTGCGGTGGTGGAGGAGGAGCCACCATGGAGGGATTATTTTCTGCTGTCCCGTCCTCTTCTTCTTCATGAGACATACTAGTCTTCACGTTCACTGTTTTCTCTAAACTTCCATCCCAAGATTCTTCTTCTATAAACTGCACATATCTGCTTATTATTGCTTTCTTGGTGGATGGATTGTAGAGTTTGTATGCCTTGGACTCAAGACTATATCCAACAAAGATACATTTCTCCCCCTTGCTATCAAGCTTCTTTCTCAGCTGATCCAGAGCATGTGCATATGCCACATAGTCGAATACTTTCATGTGGGTGATGAACTATTTTCTGCCGCTCCATGCTTCTTCCAGAATTCTGTTCATGATAGCTTTGGTCGGGCATCTATTCAAGATGTACGCTGCATAATTGATAGCTTCCGCCCAATACTCATTTGGCAAATGTTTTGCCTTCAACATACTTTTGATCATGTCCATGATGGTCCTATTCTTCCTTTTAGCAACACCGTTTTGCTGAGGTGTGTACCTTGTGGTAAAATTCTTATGTATGCCATTCTCTCTGCAAAAACACATAAATTCTTTGGAGATGTATTCTCCACCTCTGTCAGTTCTTAGCACTTTGATGTAGTGCCCACTCTGCTTCTCAACAAGAGTTTTGAAGTGGAAGAACTTCTCAAACACTTAACTCTTCTGATTCAAGAAATACACCCATGTCTTTCTGGTGTAATTATCTATGAATGTCAAAACATATTTGTTTCTAGCTAAAGATGGCATTTGCATTGGTCCACACAAATCTGAGTGGACAATCTCTAAGGGTGCCTTTGCCCTTATACTCTTTCCTGCTGGAAAGCTTTCTTTGTGTTGTTTTCCCAAGATGCAGCCTTCACATAGGCTGTCTGGTTTCTCAATCAATGGTAATCCTTTTACCATTCCCTTTCTGTGCAACAAGTTTAGGCCTCCGAAATTGAGATGTCCAAATCTCAAGTGCCATAACCAGTTTTCATCTTTCACTTCCTCTTGTAAGACCTCTTGTGTTACAACGGCTACATTTATTCCTTCCTTCAACTCTGCTCTGAGCTTGAGAGGAAACATCCTATTGCTTTTCATCTGAACCTCTATAATTACTTTCTTGTGTGGAGGTATGTCCATGATTGTGCACACATCATCTTTAAAAAATACATTGTAACCCTTGTCAATGAGTTGTCAATGCTCAAAAGATTACATTGTTGGAAATATGATACAAAGTGTTGTCCTTGATGGCAACCTACTTGATGAAATGAGATGGTTGGAAATATGATGCAGAGTGTTGATGGCAACCTACTTGATAGAGTTTATGGCAATCTACTTGATAAAGTTGTTGTCCTTGATGGAAACCTATTGTACTTGATAGAAACATACTTGATGAAGTTGTCCTTGATGGAAATCTACTTGATGAGCTAAGAAGGAGATTGTTGGCAATATGTTGTCTTTGATGGAACCTACTTGATGAAGGTGTCCTTGATGGAAACTGACTTGATGAATTGATAATGATGTAAATCAGATATATCTACAGAGTAGTTCAGATGTGATGAAGAAAGAAATTCCAGCAAGTGCCAGAACAATGATGAAAAAGGTATGTCACCATGCATACGCGGGTTTGTTAAGGCGAAGTAGCGTATGCACGCGGAAAAGTACGTGCCAAGTCGCGTATGCCTAATTGCACTCTAAATTTATAAAACCAGGGGACTTTACCATGGTATTGACTCATTGTATTGAGCGCTGGATTATCTATTTGATCCCGTCCAAGAATACCATTAGTGGTTGTGTGGTTTTGACTCATGGTATTGATAAAGGGTAAACCTATATAAGGAGAATAAGATCATAGTGCAAAAGTGTGCATGAGAGATGTCTGGGCTTTAATGAATACTTCACTCTGAAGTATATCTGAATGGAAAGGGTAACAGTTCATTGATTGATCTGAATTAATGATGCACCTATGAAGAAAATGATGAAGAGGGATCTGTAGATCTGAAATGTATATGCATTTTCTAGATATGTTTATGGAATGTTTAGATTTGAGATGAGGCGAATACTTTCTGAAGTGAAGGGTAAAATCTGAGCTATTTATCTGTTCTGAAGAGTTGCACTGCCCTACAAGTTTGAAGATCTATACGCAAGTTCGTAACAGAGGAAGCGCGTATGTACACGGGTTTGCTTAAGCGAAAGCGCGTATGAAATGTAAAGTTAGCTCTGAAATATGTGCAGATGTATATGCAGGTTTGTATTGGTGAAAGCGCGTGTATATGCAGGTTAAGTGAAGAAAAAGCGTGTATGGAATCTAGGGTTTGCTGAAGTATGTGGAATCAAATGTCTGATCTGTTTTGTTGTATTACTGCTATCTGTCTATGATGTATTCATATAGATATGGGTTGTTTGAATGTTGATTATGCTGTTGACTATGTTGAGTAAAGATCAAGTTGTTGATTGATGATTCGTTGAATGAATTGATGAGGGTATAATTTTTAGTTTGATGAATGATGAGCTTAAATGTGTGAAGTGGGTCCAGTCTGAAAATATGATGAAAAGTGGCCTACAAGTTGTGTTGTGTTGAAGATATTGGATCCAGTGTGAAAATTGATGAAACGTGGTCCATGGTGGTGCTGAGGGTCGAAGCCTTCAGTCAGGGGGTTGTAGCTCCCTTCCAGTGGTAGCTGGTAAACGAGAGCAGGGGCTCGTAGCTCCCTTCCAGGAGAGGCTGGTAAACGAGAGCAGGGGGTCATAGCTCCCTTCCAGGAGAGGCTGGTAAACGAGAACAGGGCGTCGTAGCTCCCTTCCAGGAGAGGCTGGTAAACAAGAGTAGGGGGTTGTAGCTCCCTTCCAGGAGAGTTTGGTAAACGATAGAAGGTTGTAGCCTTCTGCAGGTGGGTGCCTGCGTGCTGGTATGAGTCTGCGCCAATACATGGTTGTAACATGTTTTCTTTATATAATAAATATTGAAGACTGAGACGACGGCAGCGGTGGTTTTCTCCCGACTTGGGTTTCCACCTTAAATCCTGGTGTTCATGTGTGATGATTTATTCTGTTCTTACTGCACATATTTACTGTTTATTGAACATCTAATGAATGAATGATGCAATGATCTAAGTGGAGAATTATCTAATAAGATCTCTAGACATACACATTTTTTATTAAGGATATCCGCGTGTATACGCGAGTTGGCTTCAAGAAAGTAGCGTATGGGTTTTTTAAGTAAGAAAAGGTAAAAGTTTTGAGTAAGCTCTAAATACTGATTCACCCCCCCGCCCCCCTCCCCCCCTCTCAGTATTTTTTCCAACATACATTTTAAGCCAGGTACATAATATACATCTGGCACAAACTTATGTTCTCCATTTCTTGCCAGGATACTGACTCTGCCTTTTCCCTTGACAGATATCTTACTATCAGTTCCTGTTGTTACTTCAGATTTAATATTTTCATCCATATTGGAAAACATTGCTATGTTTCCAGTCATGTGGTTATTGCAACCTGAGTCTAAGAACCATATATCATCCTATCTATCTTGTGCTATATTACATGTTAACAACACATTCTTCTGGGTCTTATTTTCGTCTTTTGCAAAATTAGCATTCTTCTTATTATTCATGTCATTTTTCTTTTTCCTACATTCATTGGCATAGTGCCCATATTTCTTGCAATAATGAAATTGGACTTGGGATTTATCATACCTTTGTCCATGAGCTTGCTGTTGGCTTGAGCCTTCATTGTGGTTTTGATTGCTGCTCCTTCCACTCGAACTTGCAGGGCTGTTTTTGCCTCTGTTTTGGCTTCTGCATCTTCCTCTGTTGTTTGCTCCGCCTTGACCTCTGCTTCGGCCAAAAGACATTTGAGTCTTGAATGCTTGTTCCAACGAGGAATCTGATCCTCTGTTCAGTCTGTGTTCATGAGACATGAGGGATGCACTCAGGTCATCCATTGTAAATTGTGAGAGATCCTTTGTCTCTTCTGTTGCCACTACTATGGCATCAAATCTTGAGGGTAGACTTCTCAAGATTTTCTCCACTATTCTTCTATCTTCAAGTATCTCTCCATGAGACCTTATCTGGGTAACCAACCCAATAACTTGTGTGAAGAATGAGTCAATATTTTCAGACTCTTTCATACATAGAGTTTCAAAATCTCCCCTCAGCATTTGCAACATTGTTGTCTTCACCTTCTCCATGCCTTGATAGGCAGTTTTGAGAATATGCCATGCCTCCTTAGCCTTTGTTACTGCTGCAATCCTTGGGAAAATACTCTCATGTACAGATTGAAAAAGATAGAAAAGGGCTTTGGAGTCCTTCTTCCTATTATCTTTTAGCAAATCTCTTTCTACTGCTGTCAAAGTAGCCAACGCTGTTGCATCTGCTAGTTCTGGGTAGCCATTCTCAACTAGCTCCCATATGTCCTATGAGGCAAACAGAGCTCTCATAATGATAGCCCAATATTCATGATTTTTCCCATTAAACTGTGGAAGTTGGGGATTTGTCAGACTAGTGCCTGTTGCTGCCATCTTGACTGTGCTTTTATAAATAAACTGTCTCTCTGTTGAGAAATAAAATCTGTCTCTAAAACTCTTGAGACTTCTCTTTTGCAGCTCTCTGAACTGTAATTTTAATTTCAAACAATAAACTCTATTTTGAGAAATACCTTGGAATTTTGCTGAGCCTTCACTCTGCTGGAGGACTGCTGCAACAAACTCCTTCCTTCAGTTTCTTTAACACCTTCAAAGAGCCTTGACTAGCTCTGATACCATGTTGGAATTTTCTGGTTAATTCTAACAAAACAGAGGAATAAAAGTTCCTCTTCTACAACACAGAGATTTAAAAAAAAAAAATCTAGACAGAGATGAGAAGTAAAACACTGCTATTTCATTAAAATAAACTGTTGTTCTATTACAAAATGTTTTCTTCAGAACTTCTGTTGTTCTGGATTCACACAAAAATTAACTCCTGCTGGCTGCTACAGACACAGCTCACTATTTCATTGTTTCTCTCACAGAAAAATTTCTCTTTGTATCTATGTCTTTTGTTTTCTGCCTTCTGGCTAGAAATTACAATGTTCAGTGTTTTTGACAATGCTCTATCTACTCAAAACATAATATGCACAACAACTCTTATATATATCCACAACATTTTTAACATTACATATATATATTATAAATATTCCATATTTATAATATATATATCAAAACACATTTAACCAAAGTTAAAAACAATGTACCGCGGTAGAAACAATTAACCCACGATAAAATTAAAATATCATGCGTGAATATTAAAACTAATTCAAAAAGCATTTAAACTTATGCTAAGTTTTAAGAACCTTATTCCTTTATGCTTTTTGGGGGGTTGCTTCCAAAAGCCTTCCCGTGAGTTCCTTCAGCCCCCGGAACTCTTTTGATATTTTGGTAGGCGGGTCTAGTGGTTGATGACGTCAGCTATTTCGTGGGTCTCCAATCCCCCTGCTGCTTGAGCTTCGCTGACCCTTTGGAATGACTTGCCGCCTCTACAATGAATTCAGTTAGTGAAGTTTTTAATATGGTGGTTGCTACTGATAAGAACAGCTCTTGCACCGCCTCTGCATTCATTCCGCCACTTAGACTCCCATCAGCCATTACTCTGCTATCCTGTTGATTTGTGCGGGCAGTTGGAATTAAATTCCAACAAGTTTCACTGATATCCTTGATGGGTTAATGGAAAAAATGAATCTAAAACATGTATGAAACTTTTGATTGGCGATTGGAAAAAATGAATATATAACATCATTAAAATGGTAATTTTAAAAAGAAATCTGTCGTTTAAAAATTGACGTTGCCGTCAAAATTTATAGTGTTCATTTGGATAAAATTTTAGATAACTGTCAGGAAAGCGTTTCCGATGACTTTCTTGGTTTTGGTTATTGGCTAGCCTTATTTTCTAGGTTATATTTTATTAAATGCTGTGGGGCATATATTAACCACTCATAAATTTAAATCTAAAAGTAAACCTATCCTTCCCTAGGTTTTGCAGTAATTGATCCTTTATATACTTCCTCTATAATCCTCTTTTTCAAAGAACCGGGTTGAAGTTTTCTGGTTTTTCTGAATTTCACTGCGATCTTAGGATCAATTTGGAGACGTTTGAAATAAGATAATGTTAATACTCGTAATGAATCCAATGATTCAAAATCTTTTGGCAAAGGTTTTAAATTCTCACAGTTCCTCATGTGCAATTCTTTTAAAGATTGAAGTTTTGAAGTTGATTTTGGTAGTTCCTCTATATGCTTGCAATATGAGAGATCCAGATTCTATAAAGAACCCAATGATCCAATATCCTCTGGAAACTGCCTCAATCCATAACATCCATACATCTTCAATACTCTTAAAGATCGAAGTTTTGAAGTTGATTCCGGTAGTTCCTTTATATGCTTGCAATCTGAGAGATGGAGCTTCTGTAAAGAACCCAATGATCCAATATCCTCTGGCAACCGCCTCAATCCATAACATTCATCCATCTTCAATACTCTTAAATATTGAAGCTTTGATATGGATCTTGGTATTTCCTCTATAGATGTGCACCCGGAAATAGTTAATTCTCGTAACCCTTGTATTTTCTCTCCCAACTCCGCAGGCAAATTACATCCTTCAAAGTTGATTAATTGTAGTACCTGTAAATTCCGGAGCTGCTGAAGATCACTTGCAGAGATTTCAAAATAATGGGAAGATCACCGTCCATTTAATTCCATGTATTTCAGATTGGAAGTCATCTTGCACATAATTAATTAAATGAATGCAAGTTATACACCATTATCAAATCATTGGAGCTAATGAGCATGCGTCTATAAATATATGAAGCAGAGCTGACTTAATAAATTTGAATCATGGATTTGTCATTCAAATATCTCAATACTTTTACCTGAGATATATCAAATGGGAGACCCGCAACTTCTCCTTGGAAAAACATCAGCTTCTCAAATCTGTTCTCACATTTACCCTTCACTTTTAAATTACCAAACTGCAGAATTCTCAACGAATTAGACATTGAATCAAATTTTGTTGCTGGCATCTCCAATGGATTTCCATCACCTCCAAACTAGAGGCCTTGGATTCCTGAGATGTCCTGCAACTATAATTAAGTTAGTCATAATAATCGAGATAGAGATTGTATGAAATAATTGACTGCATTTGTTTTCTAGTGTCTAGTACCTTTTCTAAAAACTCTTGAAATAGACTCTCATTTGCATCGGTGAAATTAAATCTAGTCTCCTGTGCCCTTTTGGTACCAATCATCAAAATAACATCGTGCACTTTTAGGTCCATGGATCTTTCTTTAGAATCCAGTGCTCTTTTTTCTAAGATATTCAATTTAGACTCTCCCACAACATCTGCCACAGAGTCCCACTCCAGTCCTTTAAAAAATATGTAGATGTCAAGAAATGGATCTTTGCACTTTTCAGGAAGATAATCATAGGCGAAGACATAGCGCTCTATGTCCCCTAGTGCTTGACCCTTCAAATGTTCTTTGTCTTCCATCACTATCCGAAAGGCTTTCTGTTTGTCCTCTTCAGAGCTTATAAATCTTGCAACCACTGTCAAAAGTTTTGGGATTCCACCACATATCTTCAATATCTGGTCCATTTAGCTAGACTCTATTTTCCCCTCGTTCAGTTCCCTCTCTAAAAGACTCCTTGCTTCAGATGTGGGAAGGCCATTCATAGCATACTGTTTGGTTTCCATTTTGCACCCTGTACACACAGTACGCACACCCATTTCTTGGGCAGTGATAAGAACCCTCACTTTTTTGGCCACATGCATGTCGCTGGGCAAAAGCTGCTGAAGCCAATCATCCTCCAAAGCATTGTCTATGTAGAGAAAGGCTACTTCTTTTTCTAACCTGCACCTAATTTCTCGCTCTCCACCTTCAAACGTTCTAACATCTAGAATTTTTTTTTTCTCTTCTTCTATTCCCACCATCAAATTTGATAATATACATTTTTGTAACTCTACTATATTTGGATCAGTTGATGTTATATCATCAAAAAATCTAACCATGGAATATTTACAGCCTACAATATCAAGTCTAGCAAACACAACATCAGCCAGGGTAGACTTTCCCACTCCACCAAAACCATACACGATAATTGCAATTGCATTTTTCTGACTTTCCCATTGCAAAAGTTCAACAAATTTTTGTATGGGTTCTTCAATTCCCACTGTTTAACCATATAAAAACATATCATAAACTCTCCTAAAACTTTAAAAATAATATTCATTAAACAAATATACACTCACAATGTGTCATAATTTACTTGCATATGTGGGATATTCTCGCTCCAGTGTTGTTGATGGACGCACCTCCCTACAATTAATGGCATCGTAAAGAAAGATATCGAATCGGGTCTTCATTTTTAAGATCCCTCTCCCAACGTGCGATTTCTGGAAATTGAACTGCAGTTGTTTCCTTAAATTATGGAAACCAACTGCAGTTATTTCCTTAAATTACGAAATCAACTGAAGTTAATTAATTTCTTTTTGGGAGCTTTTGAAGTGATCCGTTACTCCCATTGCAGTTATCTAGTCTGTTACTCCCATTACAGTTATCTACCATGATTTGTGGAACACTTAACGAATAGCCAACAGAAGCTTGATGGAAGCTTGGCTATAAATTCTTCTGTTTGGTCCCCAAGCTCACTAACTTAATCCCCTTCAGCCTTACACCATTAGGTTAGAGTGAGGAGAGCTTGGAAGTGCCTTCATATTTTCTTTAGTGTTGGTGTTGAGGACGCAGTGCTGTGTAGTGACTACGTTAAGGAGGCTTCGTTGCAGAAAAGTGAATGTGGAGAAGAACTCTCAAGGCTCTGGCTGCTGCGTTATAGTTTTATTAAAGTCTGTTTCGTTTCCTTGAAGAATCTATAATAAACCATTCGTTGGAGCACTTCTTGGAGCATTGATCTTTGTGCAGATTTCATCTCTGCAAAATTACTTTTTTCTACATAGTATAATTCATAAATGGCTGAAGGTATTATTTTAATGGGCAACAATTTTAAGTTTTAAGTTTTAATTTTCAATTTCTTTTAAGTATTTATTTCACATTTTGAATCGTTATTTTTGCTAACATTTGGTATCAAAGCGAGGTTTTATCTCTGCCTTGGTGATTATAGACATATTTTGAAAATGTTCTGAATTAAATAATTTGGAAATATGTCTAATTTTTTTTTTCTTCTCAATTTTATGATTATAATATTTATTTAGTGCAATTTGAATAATTGTTGTGCAATTTAATTT
This sequence comes from Pinus albicaulis, assembly GCA_034641835.2. Lineage (NCBI taxonomy): Eukaryota > Viridiplantae > Streptophyta > Pinopsida > Pinales > Pinaceae > Pinus > Pinus albicaulis. The sequence goes on along the minus strand of CM076572.1, from coordinate 1,385,577,767 downwards.
TCATGAATTAATTATTTCTGCTCTAGTTAAAATATGTTATTTTGGATGAGTAAACGAGACCCATCGTTAAAATTTATTCATGAGTATTGTAATTTTATTTATGCAAATTATCATGATTCTCATGTCAAGTTAATTATTTTTTTTATTTTTTTTATGTAAATAATGTCTAGTGATCCATATAATTTTAATTGATTAAGAGAATAGCCACAACATCTCTAATTAAATAAAATTATATATATTATGATTGATTAGGATCACATAAAGAATATTTAGACATTAATTGTAATTAATTATACTAAATATAATAAATTTTATCCCACAAGAATTTTTGTTATATTTATGTAATTAATTAGGATAAAATATTCATAGCTTACCCACAGGAATTATGAATTAATAGTTTTATCATAAAGTTAAAAACTTTAGACATTAATTGTAATTAATTATACTAAATATAATAAATTTTATCCCACAGGATTTTTTGTTATATTTATGTAATTAATTAGGATAAAATATTCATAACTTACCCACCAGAATTATGAATTAATAGTTTTATCATAAAGTTCAAAACTAAGATAGAATTCATAACAAATTATAATCATAATATACCCTTATAACTATGAATTAAGTGAATAATTTGATAAATTCTATCATAAAGAATAAATGAATTTGCTTGAAATAAAAATTTAGTCCACAAACAAGTTTTGTGTCATTAGATTCAATTTTAAGCGTGATTTACATTGGTAAAGCATGAAATTTTATTTAGGCCTCAATTTTAACATAAAAGTGTGATATTTAATTTTATGCAGTTGTACATCCTGCAGATTTCTTTGAGATTCGTAGTGATATCCTTGAATTTAAGGGAGATAACTATAAGGTCTGGAAGGAGAGAGTTCTCCTTCATTTGGGGTGGATGGACATAGATCGGCCCGGAAAAGAAGGAGAAGACACCAGCTCGGCGCAAAAGAAAAGAAAGGATGAAGAATTAACAGTTTGGCGAATCCCTCAGGATCTTCGATCCTGAGGGATCGCTGCTTTATTTATCTTGTTACTTGGACATCTCCGCCGTCACCTTTATATAAAGGGACAACACTGTTAGCCTGGGGAGAGGAATAATGAGAAGGATACGCTTTTATGTAATTTTCTGTTAAACATCAGCTCTGATTATTAAGTCTCGTTGAGAACTGGTTCATTGTATTCTTGACCGATGCATTAATAAAAGCTTCGTGATTATTTCATCTCTGCGTCTGGATTAACTTAAAGCGGTGTATCCTTGGAGGCTAAGGGCCCGGCCCCGGAGGACACTTGCTTCTGTACCATTACGATTTGATTTCTGCGTGGTTTGTTTATCACTGTTATTTGGTAATCTGATATGCTTTATAAGTTGATATTACATGCTCTGTTAAGATTAAATCATTGAGGTTTTTACAGATAGAATCGTGGATTGACTCTGCATTATGTTATTGATCCTTTCAGAGTTCATTGCATGTTATTAGCCTTAATCGAATATTCTTACTGTTCTGTTACAGAGCTTTTATATTGAACATTCGTGTCATAGATTCGTTTGAGGTAGTGTTCTTCATAATCGTTGGATTCAGAAATAGTAATGTTCTATTTGGAAGCACAGTCGTATTCCTGTTGATTAAGGTTGATCAGATTATTATTCCAGCGTGTTGTGTGCGTTTCTGATTTATTAGTGTTGTTCTATAATTTATCAATAGTTAACGTTGTTCCATTAGTGTGTTTCGCGTGATTTGCCTTAAGAGTGAAAGATTGTTATTTGATTGCGAAGAATGCATTTGAGTTAATAGATTAAGCTTGGCTACAACTCGCGAGACTTAGTTGTTCTATTGCTGTTCCATTTTAGAATTACTGTTCCATTCCAGATTTGCTGTTCAATGCTTTATTTGCTGTTCCATTTACTTGCATTCGTTGCTTTGGTGTGAGAGATGATCTAAGGCTGTAGTGAGCTTTGGCATTCACTGTCTAGCTCCCAGACCTGTGATCTATGCTCTAATTTCCTTTCCATCAGTTTCCGAAGGGATGGGTTATCGCTGCCGAACCCTTGACTGATAAGCTGCTGAGTTTTCTGAATGTGTGATTTATTCTTTTGAAGTAATTTAGTTACAGACAAGCATCCATTTACTCTTGTATTTCTTAAACACTGTACTACTAGCATTACTCTGACAAGTGATAGCCTCAGACTGAGACACTCTTTGGAATAACAAAACGCTTCCGGATTGACATATTAATGTGAGGTAATTAGAGGTGAAAGAGACCCTTTTTATAGCTCTACATTTTGGCGCCGTTGCCGGGGAAAGAGTGTAGCCATTTGTCTTTTTTTCAGAGTAGTGTACGAGCCTGCTAGGGAGGAGTTGGATCCTAAAAACGGAAGGTAAGAACCTACGTGCGGAGCATGTAAAAGCCCTGCTCCACTGTCCGCTTTCCTAACAGAGTTGTTTTTTGCTTTGTTTGAATAGAAGTTGGTAGTTCATTTGAGTGCATGACTAAGCAGAAAAGACCAGAAAAGAATATCAAACCCCCATCCAAGCCTGAAAAAGCTAAGGGGCCGGTGACCCTTGGTCGAACGACCTTCATAGACGAAATCTATAAGAAAACAAAATCTCAGCCATCAGTAGGCCCCAGGAAAAACATTTCTAAACAGCCTACTAGTTCCCTTCAGGCCACAGGATCACCATCTGTAGCCTGTGCTGAGGTGCATAGTCAAACTGAAGAGCAGGACTTTCAAGAAATTGAAAATTCTACTCCAGAACTATTGCAGGAAGGGAATTCCAGCAACTTTTGTGAAGGAGAAGGAGAAACAGGGGAAACCAAGGAACCAAAATCTCCTATTGAAACAAATCAGCCATTAGATAGCCCAGATAAGGGGAGTGATGCGAAAATCATTATTGAAGGAATCCAATCTCCTCAGACATCTGGTATTCTCATTATTCCAGATAAGGGAAGTGTTATTAAAACTATCCCTGTCAAAACCATTCCCTCTCAACCTAGGAATACCCTCCTAGATATCCCAGAAGGTTATTGGCATATATTCGATCCCATGGCTCAGAACCAGCCAAATGCTCAAACCTCTACATTACAATATCCTATAGTGGATTCCGCAGCAAATGCACCCATGAAAGCTATCCCTCTTCAGCATATCCCTACATTTCACGGTCTCACATCAGAAGATCCGGATGCATTTTTATTCGAATTCGATGTGTTATGCAGGGGGTATGATTACACCACCGATCCCCAAAAATTGAAATTATTTCCCTCTACATTAAAAGGGGCTGCTTTAAGATGGTTTATGGGGCTAGGTGGTGGGGTTATCAACAATTGGGATCAAATGAAAGAATCCTTCTTAAAAAAATATCAGGATTATTGTAGGTCTAGAGAATTAAAAGACGAAATATTCCAAATGACAACCAGACCGAATGAAACATTGGAGGAGTATGTGGAACGTTTTCAGTACAATCTACAAAGATCTCCTTATGCATCGCTACCTTTACCTGATAATGTGTTAAAAACTGCATTAATAAGGGGCATGAAGGAACAATGGATTGAAACATTAAACATCATGGGAAAATGAGATATTTATCAAGAAAATTTTGCTAAAATTATTGATTTATGTATCAGGAGTTCGAGAGGCAGCACAAGGATAAAACCGACAGAATATGATTGGTTTGCAAGAGATAACAAAGTATCAACAGAAGGAGTAACACGTGCAGAAATTGGAAATTTATTAGAAAATTTTAAAACTGATATTATGGGGACACTAACTACACAACTTGATATTGTGCAGGCTAAACAGAAGTAGTTGGAGGCAGAACAGAATTTGGCAATCTTCTGCCCCCGATGCAGAAAAAAACATAGCCACAAGGAATGTCCACTGGATAAAGTCCAAACATGCGCTATCTGTACAAAAGATCACCTTACGGAGAGCTGCCCCTCACTTCCTGGATTGAAAGCGGTATATAAGGAAGCAGAAGAAGAACCAGAATCGGTGAACTCGATCAACCAGCGCCGCCAGTGGCAGCCGAGACAATCTGGTATGTTTCCGGACTCAACCTCTTTTTTTCAACCCCCACAGTATAATGCTAAACATTATGGTATGTGGCAAAATCAATCTCAACCCCCATTTACAAACTGGTCACCACAATCGTTTCCTTCCTCAAATCCATGGCCGAATCAAACAAGCCAATCTGGTTGGCCGAATTTCCCTTACACTCCACCATATTGGCAAAATGGCCCATATCCTTCACAATGGACTCCCCCTACTTCACAAAATTCACCATGGCAGACAAGCTGGAAAAGACCGATGTACCACCCAGCTGGAACTATTCCACTCCCTCAACCTACTCTACCAGCCTTACAACAAAACCCCCAGTCTAACCTGAGACCGCAACTCCCAGCCCAACCCGATCCCAATCCAAATAACAGACAGGTCCAATCTATTCAAATCATAGAATCACCAGAAATAGGACCCGACCTGAGGGAGTGCAATGATCTCCAGTTAAGATCTGGACGCATAATTGAAACTGAGGGAGATAAAACAGTTCATATTGAAGATCAGTTACCAAGAGAACATCAATTGCAACAAGAGGATGTAAATAAGCAGTAGACTCATAATCAAGCAACCACATCCTCTCCTCCGTTCCCAGAACGATTAGCCATACCTCGACCCATACAATATCCTGACTTTGACATTCTGGGAGAATTACAAAATCTGTACATAAAAATTCCATTCCTCCAAGCCATTCAATACATTCCCATATACGCAAAAACTATCAAAGAATTGTGCATAAAGAAACCAAGGAGGAATATAACAAATAATCCAAGAGTCCAAGTAGTCGGTACTTTATCTGACCTATTGTCTGGGAGAGAAACACCCATTAAATATGAAGATCTAGGGAATCCAATTATAACTGTTCAAATTTATGGTCAGACCTTGTCTAATGCCTTAGTTGATCTAGGAGCTGCAATTAATATTTTAACAACCACTACTTGCCAAAAGCTCGGCATTACATCTGTAGAACCCACCTCCACTTTGTTAGAATTTGCTGACCGATCTGTGGTCAGACCAGAGGGTACTCTACATGATGTCATGGTCTCCGTAGAATCCTGGGAGTATCCAACCGATTTCCTGATAATTAATCCAAAAACCCGACTTGATGGACACCCGCTAATTTTAGGTAGACCTTGGCTCGCTACTGCCGATGCCTACATTGGCTGTCGGCAGGGAAATATGACCATAACCAGAGGACCGAATAGCAAAAATTTAGTTCTATATCCTCCAGCGCAGCCAAGTGTCACAATGATCAAAACTAATAAGCACCCTGTATCATACCTTACTGATAACATCAGATCCCCATTAACTATACAAGAGGCACTTGATTTTAAAGACCAAACAGAAGATGATGCCATTAATAATTTCATTAGTCAAACTGAACCTCGCACACAGTGTCACATGATAGAAGCAACATTTGATAATGAATTAGAGGAAGATCCTCTGAAAGATACGCATGACCAAACGATACCTGTTACTTCTGTTGCAAATAGTAAAACTGTGGAAATTGCACCGGGAAAAACTTTAAACATCAATGCTAATCTCACACCCGAACAAGAAACTAAGCTCATCCATTTGTTAACGAAATATCAAGAAGCATTTGCATGGTATTACCCTGACATGAAAGGAATTGATCCCCAGTTATGTACACACCACATTTATACAGAAAAAGACGCCAGACCTGTTCGTCAGCCGCAAAGGAGACTTAATCCTCATCTAAAGGATGTGGTAAAAGTTGAACTTCAAAAAATTTTAGATGTCAACTTTATCTATCCTATTTCTGATAGTAAATGGGTCTCTCCGCTAGTGGTGGTACCAAAAAAGAATGGAAAATGGAGAATCTGTGTGGATTATAGGGAACTAAACAAGGCAACACAGAAAGATCATTTTCCTCTCCCATTCATAGATCAAGTATTAGATACTTTAGCAGGGAAGAAATTCTTTTCTTTCCTGGATGGCTTCAGTGGATACAATAAGATTCAGATTGCCCCTGAAGACCAGGATAAAACTACTTTTACTTGTCCCTGGGGAACATTTGCCTATCGAGTTCTACCTTTTGGCCTATGTAATGCTCCCGCCACATTTCAAAGGGCTATCCTTAGCATTTTTGTAGATTTAATAAATGATGGACTTGAAGTTTACATGGATGAATTTACACCATATGGAGATGATTTTGATCCAGCTCTAGACACCCTAGAAAAAGTCCTACAACGCTGCATTGTTACCAGGCTTTGCTTAAGCCACGAAAAATGTTTCATGATGATGACTGAAGGACTTATCCTAGGACATTATGTTTCAGCAGCCGGCATTCAGGTAGACCCAGCCAAAATCCAAATACTTTTGCTCATTCCCACTCCTACTACTCAAACAGAGGTACGCAGTTTTCTTGGATTTTCTGGTTATTATAGACGATTTATAGAGCATTATTCGCACATTGCTGCTCCTTTATATGCACTAACCGGTAATGTTGATTTTCTTTGGACAGAAAAATGTGACCATGCTTTCGAGGATTTAAAGAAGCTCGTATCCACAGCCCCAGTCCTTCGAGGACCAAACTGGGACCTACCGTTCCAGATATCATCCGATGCCTCAGATACAGCTATTGGCGCAGTCCTTGGGCAGGAAGAGGATAAAAAACCATATGACATCTATTACATCAGCAAGAATTTATCCCCTGCTGAATTAAATTACACTGTTACTGAAAAAGAATTCCTAGCTGTAATACATGCTGTCAATAAATTTAGACATTATATTACAGGCTATCCTATTATCTTGTATACAGATCATTCTGCTATAAAATATTTAGCAAATAAGCCTGTCACAAATGCCAGAGTAACTAGATGGTTGATTTTATTGCAGGAATTCGATAGCACAATCAAGGATCGGCCTGGCAAAGAAAACCCTGTAGCTGATTTTCTTTCGAGAATACCAAAACCAACCGATGCAGCAGCAGTTGAAGATCAATTTCCGGATGAGCACCTGTTTGCTGTTGCTGTTCAAACACCCTGGTATGCTGATGTTGCCAACTACCTCGCAGTAGGTAAACTACCAAAACATTTAACCCCTAATGAGCGCAAGCAGATTGTTTAGAAGAGTGCTCGATTCTCGTGGATTGGGGGCTATTTGTTTCACACAGGGTCAGACATGCATATCAGGCGATGTGTTCGAGAGGACGAAATCTTTGACATCCTAAAAGCCTGTCATGATGGACCGTGTGGTGGACACTTCGCTGAGCGTAGAACTGGACACAAAGTATTGCAGACAGGATATTACTGGCCCACGATTTTCAAAGATGCAAAGAAATTTGTTCAAGCCTGTGACAGCTGCCAGCGAGCAGGACGACCTGGTCAAGCCGATGAGATGCCTCTGAAACCACAATTAGTCATCGAACCATTCGAGCGATGGGCTCTTGATTTCGTTGGACCCATCAACCCCTCATCAAATCAGAAAACATATATCTTGGTGGCAACAAAATATGTCACCAAATGGGTTGAGGCAGAAGCATTGCCAAGAGCCACAGAGGACTCTGTCATATAGTTCCTGTTCCATTTATTTGTACGTTATGGCCTTCCCAGGGAAATAATTACAGATGGAGGACCACAATTTGCTGGGCATAAATTAGCTGCAACGCTCAACAATTATCACGTCCAGCATAAAATCACTACTCCATATCATCCGCAGGCGAATGGGCAGGTAGAAAGTAGCAATAAGATAATAGAATCAATCTTAACAAAAACCATTGCGTCACATAGGCGTGATTGGGCTACCCGACTACCTGAAGCACTCTGGGCCTATAGAACCACATGGAGGAGCACCACCGGTTACTCACATTATCAATTAGTGTTTGGAAAACAACCCATTTTTCCCATAGAATTCGAAATCCAAACATTACGGACAGCACAGGAAGTTGGCCTAGACCTGAGCGAGGCACAAATCAATCGACTACAACAGATCAATGAATTAGACGAAATTAGGCTCTCTGCACTACAAAATACAACATTGATTCAACAGCAGCGAGCTAAATGGCATGATGCGCTCATCAAGAACAAAGTCTTCCACGAGGGAGACTAGGCTCTGTTATATGACTCTCGGTTTCAGGACTTCCCTGGAAAACTTCAGACTCGATGGTTGGGACCATACGAAATCCAGAAGGTGCATGACAACGGAACCCTTAATCTAATTACCATTGACGGTCTTGGATATGCATTCAAAGTAAATGGCCACCGAGTTCGTCTCTATCACAAACCACTCACTCGGGAATCCTTCTGCCAGCAGCTACGCCGAGACACTGATATGGAGATTTTAGGAGAGGAAGAGAAATCTTCCTCACCTGTAATTCATTAAGGGTTCATTTCTTTTTACAATTTGTACATAAGTTCTTGTTTTTGAGTCATTCTTGTACATAAGTTTGAATTAAATATTTTCTTGTCATTTTTTTTGCTGTTCTTTTTCTTTCCCAAAGTTTCGATTTTTGCCGTTCTAAAAAAAATAAAAATAAAAAAAAAATGGCATTTTCGTGTTTTTATGCTGTTGGCTTTGCTTGTTTTGCTGTTCCTTTTCTAAAGGAACAACATTCTGTATCTCCGCTGTTCCTTTTCCAAAGGAACGGCATTTTTGCGTCTTTTGCTGTTCCTTTTCCAAAGGCACAGCACTCTTGGTTACCACTGTTCTTTGTTTCAAAGAAACAACATTCTTTTGTTGCTGTTGTTCCTTTTTTCAAACGAACGGCATTTTGAGTGTTTTTATAGTATTTTTATTTTTGCTGTTCCTTTTTCAAAGGAACAACATTTGCATTTTTTTCTCTATCGTCCTTCGTCGTTTCTTTTTCAAAAAGGAACACCACTAGCATACTTTTGCTCTCCTTGTGAAACAACTTATTTCTTTTGCTGATCTAAATTGAGGATGCTTCTTGCCCGTCTTCTTTCTAGTCTTTAAGATACAACTATGTACCTATGCAATGAATATAAAATCACAACATACCGAAATCCGCAAACCATAAATCGCTATATCTATAAAGCTCTGCATTAGTAAGAGGACAAAAGGAAGGACATACTTATTTCTTATCTTTTGTTGTCATTGTTTTACTAATTTTGCCCTGATTGGTTATCCTTATCATGCTGATCCCTTTAACCCTCTTTGGGTATGCTTTTGATGACTATTTCAGTGGCTTTTTAATAGAATTTGTGAACCTTTTTGTATCATGAATTTGGAAAGTAATAAGGAACCATAACAAAACATGTGAGAATTGATATGCAAGACTTAGCCACTGATAATGGTTATTTTCTGTACAGGAAAAGGAGAAAACGAGGAATTTCCGTTCCAAAGGAAAGGACAAAGTCGAGATAACTGCTGTCCCTCTGAACGAGAACCGAATGCAAACAAGGCTAAATAGATTACAGCAAATCGGCTCGGAAAAGAAGGAGAAGACACCAGCTCGGCGCCAAAGAAAGGAAAGGATGAAGAATTAACAGTTTGGCGAATCCCTCAGGATCTTCGATCCTGAGGGATCGCTGCTTTATTTATCATGTTACTTGGACATCTCCGCCATCACCTTTATATAAAGGGACAACACTGTTAGCTTGATAGATAGGATACGCTTTTATGTAATTTTCTGTAAAACATCAACTTTGATTATTGAGTCTCGTTGAGAACTGGTTCAATGTATTTTTGACCGATGCATTAATAAAAGCTTGGTGATTATTTCATCTCTGCGTCTGGATTAACTTAAAGCGGTGTATCCTTGGAGGCTAAGGGCCCGGCCCCGAAGGACACTTGCTTCTGTACCATTACGACTTGACTTTTGTGTGGTTTGTTTATCATTGTTATTTGGTAATTTGATATGCTTTATAAGTTCATATTACATGCTTTGTTAAAGATTGAATCATTGAGGTTTTTTACAGATAGAATCGTGTGTTGACTCCGCATCAAGTTATTAATCCTTTCAAGAGTTAATTGCATGTTCTTACTGTTTTGTTACAGAGCTGTTATACTAAACGTTCGTGTTGTGCGCGTTTCTGATTTATCAGTACTGTTCCATAATTCATTAATAGTTATTGCTGTTCCATTAGTGTGATTTGTGTGAATTGCTTTTAGAGTGAAAGAATGTTATTTGATTGCAAAGAATGCATTTGAGTTAATAGATTAAGTTTGGTTACAACCTGCGGGACTTAGTTATTCAATTGCTGTTCCATTTTAGACTTGCTGTTCTATTTCAGAATTGTTGTTCAATCCTTTATTTGCTTTGCTATTCCAT
>CM076572.1:1385481352-1385567348 GCA_034641835.2 Pinus albicaulis | reverse complement strand
CCATTATGTTTGTGTGAGCGGAGGGATAAGTCGACAAGGTGTTCTTGGTTGAGTTAAGGGCCTAAAGAGTTTTAAGAAGTGTTTTCAAGAAATTTTATTCTCAGTAGGTCCCACCGTGATCGCCATTATGTTGGTCTCCCGTGTTTTGATAGTTTGGAAAATCAAAAGACAAGGCAACATCAAAACCAATATTTAGAGTTCTGGGATCTAGTCCTGCTATTATCAAAGAGGGATCTCTCAAATTATTTGTTTTTACAAATGTTTATCTTGTGTGCTTTGGATATTGGTTTTAGACTAGTTATTAGGTGCAAGTGTTTGTTTTTTTGTTTGGTTGAATTGATACAACAGAATATGAAAGGTCTAGGAAGGGTAGGTATAAAGAAGAAGTATCAGTTTCATTGGCCAATGGAGTCGAAAAGAGGTTATGACAAACTTATAAATGGATATGGGATATCAAAGGGAAAATATAACTTGGCCACATGATCCTTTAGTTTATGAATGAGATGGACATTAATGGTTTAGAAAAGAGAGGTTTAATTCTCAACAAAGGGAATTTGAAAACATGACTTCAAAAATAAAGAGGTATTTGATAGACATGGCTAACTATAAATTCCACAAACCACACTTTAAGGAAAAAATGACTTCAAAACAACTTTTAAAATGAAATCTAAGATTCAGGAGCACATCCTATTTCCTCAAAGATTTTATTTCAAATGACTTAGAAAACATAAAAGATTTACTGATAATTGCAGTCATAAAAGAGGGAACACCTAATACATCTATGATCACAACTATAAGAGACCTTTAAGACAATTGTTTAAGAAAGGAAAAAGGGCATGATCAGAACACACCTCCTTGGCTCACTATAAACAAAGATACTTCAAAGGGAGACTTCAATAACAGCCCTTATGTGGAAGTATACAAGCAGGGAGAACCATAAATCATGTTGAAACCAACTATTCAAACTATTAGAGAAATAAAAAAGCATGAGGACTAAACCGAGAGATTAAAGACTCTAAAATACCTTAGCATAAGAAAACATAAAAAAGTGAAGGATAAACAGGTCTAAGGTGCTTCCAGGAGTCATTTCTTAGCCTAAAAATTTCATACTACTGTAGTAAAAAACTATGGAACAAAATGGAAACATGAGAAAACATTAAACAGTTTAGAAATCTTCACCAAAAAGCAAGCTCATGGATCCCATGATAAACCCTTCTCAAGAACAAGCATGCAACAATATCATCAGGGCTTCCAAGACTTCAACTTCTTCTTCTACTTCAATAGACTATGTATTATTTAAGAGAGTTTCAGTATTACAACTAGTGATCAACCAACCTAGATCTCATCTTCTTCATAAGTATTTATAGAAGAAATGAGGAGGTGGAAGAGCTTTAGGTTTGAAATGCAATAAATTCTACACTAAATGTAGCTCCAAACCTTGAAAACTATGCAAGGCCTAAGGTAGGAGAGCATTGAATTATGATTCTATTTATTTACTCTGTTTCTGTCTTTTTAAACTCAAAGGTAAAAAAGATTGACTTCGAGGCCTATTTCTTATCTTCGTAATAACTCTGCTGATAGTTTCAGATTTTATTCTTTCTTTGCTAATAACTGTTCAACTATCTTTAGATAAATATCTTCTATTCTGGTAATAACTAGGCCTTCTTTGATTTCTTTGAGGATGCAGGTGTCTTTTGGTAGCTGTAGAGGATTCAATTAGCCTCTGAATCTGTGGTAGTGGAGGCTTCCCAGACTGATAGATATCATTGTTTTAACCTAAAACACCTTTAATTTACTTGAGTTCTGTGTTTTATGCTTAATGAAGACTAATTTCTGTCTTCTGGTGTTCAAACTGTCTTCAATTGTGGATCAAGTCCTTGATTAATCGAATTAATGCCTTAATCCTTCAAAAATTGTGTTAAAATCTTAAATTTCTTCACTTCTGCTTTGATTTCATATTGTCAAACTGATACTCTTCGGCTGTGGTGTTTTCTGTGTTTCCATTATTGTTGCAGGCGCACATAGGTTGTATAAAGGCATCAATGCTCATGAGGCGTTGATAAAATATAATTTGAAACCCTGCGGAATGATTTCCTTTGTAAAATAAAGGCCTAGGGGATCGTCATCCCCGGACTTTGATCTCTTTTTAAACATCTTAGAAAACTTTAAAACCTGCAAAAAACAAAGAAAAATTAAGAAAATCCTGCGGGGTAAGGCTTAAACCTACTTCAGAGGTTTAGGTTAGATTGCAGTTGTTGGATGAAAGCATCCAACGACGAAGATTGCTCGATGGGGTTAGATGGGAGGCAGTTGAATAAAAGTGGGGTGATTAAGTCAGGGCCGTTGATCTGCAAAGATCAATGGTTGAGATTGATTGAGTTTATATAATGTAGAAATTAGCTGAATAAATCACTTATTCACTGAATATTAACCCGGTCATATATCAATTTCGAATTGCATACATAACACATAACATTCTTCTACGATTAATTGTCACATGCGGAAATAATATAGAAACAATCTCACATCAATTCAATCACACATTAACTCAGTATGTATGGGGAAAGCCTATAGCTGAAAACCCCCAGCTATTGTGTATATTATAATGGAGAAATCATGTAACAATCATAGTACAAAAACTCTTCACAAGCTCTCATGCACTACCTCCCATGCTACACACTATCGAGCTAGATCTAGCAAATCACTTGCTCCAATCCTTAGCCACTTGATAGCCAACCTTGATTGCGTATTTCAAAGCTATGGGATGGCCTCTTTATATAGATAAACCACCAGCCTAAACTTTGCAATACTCATAGCTTACTCCACCTATCTATGTGTTGCAAATAGCAACAGTATAGTTACAACTGATACCTAACTCTACCCTTTCATCTATCTCTTTCACTGGTCTTCACTGAACTGATCATGCACTGTAGTGAACTGAAGTGTTCTTGAGTTGACTAATGAGTTAATCTTTAGTAAATTAAATATTATTTAATTTACTCCACTCATATCTAATTGATTAGTTAGTTTAACTAATCCCAACTAGTTCAACTAAAACAAACAGAACATAACTCCACTACTTGTCCCGTTAACTCCTCCAAAACTTCTGCCACTGAAGTCTAACTGAAACCAACCATGCAAGATGCCATCAAACCCTAGGAACCACGTGATTCCTTGTGTCGGTTGCATGAGCCACCTCCATGACTCAAACTGAAGTGCGCCAAGAGAGTAAACTGCTGTTTATAGTCAAAATATTATTAAGGGTAAATAATATTTGACTTCCATATTTTTAGGAGATCAGTCTAAAAATAGCCTGGGTCCTAAAAAATAGGGTCTCATCTATTTTTACCGACATGTCGCATCCATCAAAAATCTCCAAGTAGAATTCCCAAATTATGCTCCGTATGTCTAAAAATAGACATAGTCTAAAAATAGACTTTGCGCCAGAATTTGCCTGCGGGCCCACTTAGTGAAGACGACTTCATTTCACTAAGCTCCATCATCTTGCTGCATTCTCAACACTCCCTCTCAGCAAGATATGGATTATCTGCAATCCCTATCCTGCCTCTGTGGAATTCGAACTTGCTCCTGGTGAGCGCCTTCGTCGGGATGTCGGCATCCTGATCCTCCGTGGGAACATATGAAAGCATCATGATCCTCCGCTGAACACAATCTCTGATGTGATGGTACCTGATGTCGATATGTTTGGACCTATCATGAAATACTGGATTAGCCGAGAGCTTGATGCAGCTCTGGTTATCACAGTAGATCATTGTAGGCTCCAAATGCAACTTGAACAAACCTGCGAGGATCTTCCTCATCCAAATAGCCTCGCATGCAGCCAAACTTGCTGCCATGTACTCGGCCTCTGCTGAACTGAGTGCCACGGATCTCTGCTTCCTGCTGTACCAGGAAACTGCTGTCGACCCAATGCTGAAAACTCCTCCAGAAGTGCTCTTCCGGTCTGTTGGGCTCCCTGCCCAATCTGCATCAGTGAAACCAGAAAGCTTCACTCCATCCTCCTGTTTGTACCATAGACCATATCCCGATGTGCCTCTGATATAGCGCAATACATGCTTGCCCGCCTTCCAAAAGAGCTTGGTAGGCTTAACCATAGCTTGCGAAAGCTGGTTAACTGCATAGCATATATCGGGTCGAGTATTGACCGGATACATCAACGACCCCACCAACTGTCGATAGACAGTGGCATCCACTACCTCCTCCGAAGTAGCATCTCCCTTCCTCCAACCTCCAGGAAGAGGGGTATCAACAGGCTTGCGGCCTTGCATGTTGAACCTCTCCAGAATCTCCCGGGCATACTTGCCCTGAGAAACAAACAGTCCTCCACTGCGCTGCCAAATCTCCAATCCCAGGAAATAATGAAGGATGCCCAGGTCCTTCATCTCAAACTCTCGTGCAAGATCCTCATTGCATGAAAGTATCAACTGCTCGTCGCCAGTCAAAATCAGATCATCTACATACAGTACGATGATCAACAGCTTCCCCTCCACCACAATCTGGTACAGGTTTGGATCCGCCTCACTCTTGGAGAATCCAAGCCCGGTGAAGTAGCTGTCTATCCGAGTGTACCAAGCACGAGGTGCTTGCTTCAGCCCATACGGTGCTCTCTTGAGTCGGCACACATGCGACTCACTGCTGAAGATCTCAAAACCTTCAGGCTGCTCTATGTACACCTCTTCCTCAATAACTCCATTGAGGAACGCAGTCTTCACATCCATCTGATGAATGTGCCACCCCATCTGCTCTGAGAGAGCAAGGATCGTCCGTATGGAAGAGTACCTTGCGACAGGTGCAAAAGTCTCCTCATAGTCAATCCCCTCGATCTGTGAGAAGCCACGGGCGACAAATCTCGCCTTGTGCTTCTCCACACTCCCGTCAGCCGCCTGCTTCACCTTGTAGATCCATCGCGAACCTACAACTGATTTCCCAACCGGTCTTGGGACAATCTCCCATGCACTGTTCCTGATGATCGAATCATATTCTTCGATCATGGCATCCACCCATGCGGGTTCCTCCACAGCTTCCTCAAAAGAGGATGGCTCTGTCACAACACATTGACTCATAAGAGCCATGTATCCAGTGTACCGATCCGGTGATTGTCTCTGTCTGCGTTGTGCTGTAGGTGGTCCTACAACCTTCTCTGCATCCCGAGCCAGTCGCTCAGCTTCTGTAGTGCGCATGCGCCCTCTGATGGTTGGCGCTGCCTGGGTGGTTTCTTCCACCTCCTGAACCTCCTCTTGTGGCTGATCCACACCCGGAAGCTCCTCCTTAGGAACTAACAGCTCCTCATCTGCATGCAAGTGTAGCTCCCTCTCAAGCGAACACTGCATGGCTTTCTCCTCCTGAAATTTTATATCCCGTCGCACAACAGTCTTGCGACTGTCTGGCACATACACCCGATAGTTGTGAGGTGTATCGGTGTACCCCACAAATATTCCAACTTCAGCAGTTGGATCCAGCTTCCTTCTCGCATCCTTCGTCACATGCATGTAGACAGGAGATCCGAAAATCCGCAA
The DNA here is from genome assembly GCA_034641835.2 of Pinus albicaulis. NCBI lineage: Eukaryota > Viridiplantae > Streptophyta > Pinopsida > Pinales > Pinaceae > Pinus > Pinus albicaulis. Next base: position 1,385,561,811 of record CM076572.1, on the reverse strand, counting down.
ATGGGAAATATCGGGCCTCTTGCCAGAATAAGCCTCCTCTGGTGTACTCATGCCAAGAACCTTGTGAGGACAACGGTTCTGCACATACACTGCTGTATTGCATGCCTCAGCCCACAAGTGAAGGGGTAGGCCCTGATCATGCAACATCGCCGTGCAGCACCCACGATCGTTCTGTTCTTCCGCTCAGCCACCCCGTTCTGCTGTGGGTTATGGGGTGCGATGAGCTCTCTCCGAATCCCTTCTGCGCTGCAGAACTCCTTGAATTCAACCGAGATGAATTCACCACCATTATCACTCCTTAGAGCAATCACCTTCTTCCCCGACTCCTTCTCGACCAGTGCTTTAAACTCACAGAACTTCGCGAATGTATCGCTCTTCTTCTGTATGAAGAAGATCCAGCACTTTCGAGAGAAATCATCAACAAAGATCACATAATACATGTGCTTTGCTGTCGAAGCAACTGAGAAAGGACCACACACGTCTGTGTGAACTCTCTCAAGGATCGTCGTGGCGCGACTATCCTTCTCGTGAAAGGTAGCTTTCACATACTTCCCTAAAGTACACCCCTTGCACTGATCTGACTGCGCAAGGGTGCCCTTAGGAAGTCCAGTAGAAATCTGCTGCAGAATCTTCAAAGCTCCATGGTGAAGATGGCCCAATCTCCTGTGCCATAGTTCGCCCTCATCATCCCGACTCACCACATCTCCCGCCTTGCATGCCATAGCTGCGCAGTCATCTACCTGCAACTGATAAAGGTTCTGAGTTCGAACCCCTATCTTCCGGGTCTCTCCAGTAGTCTTACTGCGCAGGAAGGCTTTTCCTTCGCTGAAGACCACATCATAACCCTTATCCTCCAACATTGCTACTGAAATCAGGTTCTTCTTCAATCCGGGTACATGCATGACATCCTTTAGTACAAAGGGTTTACCAGACTCCCTCTGAAAGGATACGGTACCGATACCAGTCGCACTGTATCTACCGTCATCGCCCATCTCGATGTGCATGCCCAAATCCTTGTCCTCCAGATCTGAGAACAACTCCCGATCTCCCGTCATATGAAATGACGCACCGCTGTCCAAGAACCACACCGATCCCAGCATACTTGAAACTAAGCATGCAATCAGTGAAACTTTGACGGCCACCCCCACACTTCCCAGCTCATCTCTGCACTGAGTGAACTTCGTGAGGTATTTTGCGATGCTGTCGCCCTTCTCCATCTTGATGTTCCTGAGCTTATCTTTGAGCGCCAGCTTCCTTTGGTCACTCTTACTCTGGAATAGATCCGTCAAAGCTTTCCACATTAAATATGGAGTAGCCTTTCCATGAAGGCTGGATACAATATGATCCTTGACGCCCTCCAACAGGATCCTTCGACATTTCGCGATCTTCTTTTGCCATGCATCGACCAAAGCTGCATCAGTGGGCTTTGGGACATCCGCATCCACGAACTCCTTCCGACCATTATCTTCTAACACTGCTTCCATTCGATCCTTCCATGCAACATAGTTCGAACTGCCTTCAAGAGCATATTCGAGTCGCAAACCATTGAAAGAAGACATCTTTCAACACGGGCACCAAGAAGAACAACCTTCTGCAAAATTCGAATTCCAAACTCCAAGCTCTATCGCTTCCGATCTATACTTGAAAACAAATTATTTCCAAATCAGAGATTGACTGCAAAGGGCATTCACCAGATCTTTCACCTTTCAAAGAAGGATGAATATTCCGGAGGCTACCTGGCCCGCATGCAGACTCTGTCCGAGGAAATAAGTTTGCAATCACCGTAATAGACTTCGACAATTAACCTCGCTCTGATACCATGTAGAAATTAGCTGAATAAATCACTTATTCAATGAAGATTAACCCGATCATACATCAATTTCGAATTGCATGCATAACACATAACCCTCTTCTACAATTAATTGTCACATGCGGAAAATATATAGAAGCAATCGCACATCAAATCAATCACACATTAACTCAGTATGTATGGGGAAAGCCTATAGCTGAAAACCCCCCAGCTATTGTGTATATTATAATGGAGAAATCATGTAACAATCATAGTACAAAAACTCTTCACAAGCTCTCATGCACTGCCTCCCATGCTACACACTATCAAGCTAGATCTAGCAAATCACTTGCTCCAATCCTTAGCCACTTGATAGCCAACCTTGATTGCGTATTTCAAAGCTATGGGATAGCCTCTTTATATAGATAAACCACCAGCCTAAACTTTGCAATACTCATAGCTTACTCCACCTATCTATGTGTTGCAAATAGCAACAGTATAGTCACAGCTGATAGCTAACTCTACCCTTTCATCTATCTCTTTCACTGGTCTTCACTGAACTGATCATGCACTGTAGTGAACTGAAGTGTTCTTGAGTTGACTAATATGAGTTAATATTTAGTAAATTAAATATTATTAAATTTACTTACTCATATCTAATTGATTAGTTAGTTTAACTAATCCCAACTAGTTCAAGCTAGGAAATAAATAGAACACAACTCCACTATTTGTCAGATTAACTTAACTAAAACACGCCCGAAGTCTAAGCGGGAAATGACCATGCAAGATGCCATCAAACCCTAGGAACCACGCCAATTCCTTGTGTCGGTTCGCAGGCCACCTCCATGACTCAAGCGAAGTGCGCGAGGTAAGCTGGCATTTATAGTCAAAATATTATTAAGGGTAAATAATATTTGACTTCCATATTTTTAGGAGATCAGTCTAAAAATAGTCTGGGTCCTAAAAAATAGGGTCTCATCTACTTTTACCGACATGTCGCATACTCCAAGAATCTCCAAGTAGAATTCCCAAATTATGCTCCGTATGTCTAAAAATAGACATAGTCTAAAAATAGACTTTGCGCCAGAATTTGCCTGCGGGCCCACTTAGTGAAGACGACTTCATTTCACTAAGCTCCATCATCTTGCTGCATTCTCAACATATAATGCGGAGGGGAAAATTTATAATGAAATAGATGAAAATGCAAAGGAAAATGGGTGAAAAACTTTTGGCAGAGGAAAAAAGGGTTAAACAAAATTTGGGGTTTCGGGATAATTCTGGGCCGTCAGATGAGATCAGCCACAAAGATCGACAGCGGAGGTTAATCAATGAAGTCCCTTGGAAGAAAGGTGGAGGGCGATAGTGTAATGGTTGGATTAAACTGGGACCGTTAGATCTCAAAGATCAACGACGGAGATTAAATGTGATGGAATGTAATATAAATGGGGTAAAGTGGTTTTGGCCATAGATACCACTGGTTTCGCACAATGAAAAGGAGGGAAGGCGGTATTTCCTTTTTGAGCGCGAGATGCATTAGCGAATGACACGTGGATTTTTAAAACCACCCACATCACGTAATTTTAAAACGTTAACCTCCGGACTCAAAATTACGCGAAATCGTGTGCTGGCCATCAGATCTGGGGCCTTAGATCGGACGGTCGTGAGGAGAGTGCGCTGGAGAATAGATGCACAGGCGATAAAAGGTGGGGCAGGGTTGAGGCGGTTTTAATCTTGACCGTCGGATCTTGGGCCTTTTGGGTTAAACATGGACCGTTAGATCTTCAAAATGAACAGCCTAGATTCAATCTTGGGGCTAATGAGATGGAATACGAGGTAGGGGTCGGGTGGAGAATGGGTTATTGTGGGCTGTTGATCTGCAGAGATCAACGGTGGGTATTCACTGAAAAATTTATACAGCGGGGTTTTACGAAATTAAGAAAGGATAGAAGGTTTGATCTGGACCGTTGGATGAGTGAAATGAACAGCTCAGATCTAATTGCAAGATCTCCAATTGGCGGGGGAGAGAGGAAAGGTGTAAAAGAAATTTGCGATGCTATTGAACAAAGACCTTTGATCTGAGGACCAGATCGACGACGGAGATTTACTTATGAATGCCGAAGGCGAGTATGCTAGCTTTGGGACAAAGCAACGACGATCGTCGGATCTGAGTATAGTGGAACAGATCGATGGCTGGGAAACCATCGGAAGGTTGCCAATCGGAGGAGAGCAATAAAATATTCAAACAAATCGAATGAAAAAGTCCGATGCGAGATCCCGAAGATCGTTGATTGGTTTAAATCAGCGGTTGGTATTCGCCCAACCAATGAACCATCGAACTTAATGAAAAAGTCGGGAAATTGGATTTTTTATGAAATATAAAGGAGGAAAAGGTTCGACAAAGTTTTTTATTATGTTTTAGCGCCCGATTGTGGGCTTTGGATTACGTGAAGGAGAGTAGAGGAGTCGGGGGTTTTAAAAAGAAAAGGGGTCAACCGCATCGAGATTTTTTCCTTTAAACAAAGAAATGTGCCCATCACAAACCTCTGATTGCGATTAGCGCTCGAGACTTAACTCTTGGTTCTAGGCGCGGGTTATATGGTGGGGAAGTGGTTTGGGGGCTAGGGCTAAAAGGGCTTAAGGCCTTAGCACAAAAATGCTGTTTTTAATGATTTTTCAAGTATTTCAAAGGATTTTGAAAGCTTCTGATAAGGTGAAAAAGGAGTTTTAAACCTTATCAAAGGGGTTTTTATGAATTGAAGACAGGAAATGAGGAAAATGGAGGAATTTCATGAGGAAAAATGGGATAAAGATGGAGGTGAATTATGAATGAAAGGAGGAGAAAAATGAAGGGAAAGTGGGTTTTTCAACAGTCTTTTTCTTCAGGCAAACAACAGAATTTTCAGGTTTAAAAGGGAAACAATAGTGAAGATTAACTAAATTATTAGTTATCTTCATAAAAACTTCAAGGATGATAGGTTCTCAAAGGGGAATTATCTCTTGGAGTTTTGAAGAACAAAATTAGCCACCTCTTGGTATAACAAAATTTATAGGTGGCTAATAGATGCAAAGCTAAAGTGAAAGCTGCGACATCCAAGCCTGGGTAGATGCAAGTGAAGGTTGCAACATCCAAGGCTATTACTTGGCGTTTCATCCATGAAAGATCAAGTGGAAATTATGGTCCAACTTTCTGAGATAAAGTGTTATTTGGGATGGGAAATTCAATTGGCAAAGGTAAAGTGAAAGTCTGATATTTGTTTAAGTTATGTTTAAATTGAAAAAATTCTATATGGAAAGATAAAGTGAAAGTTTTGGTATTCATTAACGATCACACATTCCATATTCAAAGATAAAAGCAAAGCTTATTCCATATTCAAAGATAAAGGAAATCTTTGGGCTCCATAGTCTATTATTATCAATTTGTCTTTTAAATTTGGATAAAACTTACTACGAACTAGTGAATCTATTTGAAACCAAAAGTTAAATAAAATGATATCAATATATTATTATATTAAAAATTAAAATCATTTAAAAAAATGTTTTATTATTATTAGAATTCTAATGTTTATAATTTTTATAACATAATTTTTAAATAAATAAATAAATAAATAAATAAATAAATATATATTTAAAAATTATGTTATAAAAATTATAAACATTAGAATTCTAAAAATAAAAAAATATTTTTTTATAGACTATAAGTCTATATGTAGATTTGATAAGTCTATATATATATATAGACTTATCAAATCATTATTAAATTTTACAAGAATGTTTTAATTACTGGTTTAGATCTATTTAACTCTTGATTTATCGTGAGTTGAGAGGGATCAAATCTCTCGAGATGCAATAATTTCCTCAAATTTGACATTCCAAAAAGAATATAGAGCAAATTTTGTTTTGTTGATGGTTTTTTAGTTGTTTAAATGGACAAAATTATATATTTTTCATGTAACACCCTGTTTTAATTTAATTATTGATCTAAAACATTGTTATGGTGTATTTTGAATAAGTAACGAATAAGGGTATTAGTTAACAGTACTTTAATAGATTATCTTTGGCCTTTTTCAAAGAGATTTAATTAATAATTTCCTTGAGTAAAAGGAAGAAGTAACTGATTGGTAAATGATTCCAAGAACCCAGGGTAAAAGGTGGAGACAATTCTGACAGTTACCATTCCTAAAAAGGATTTATAGGAAATTCTTGGGCAAGAATGGGGTTCTGTGCAGAAAGTATGATAGGGTTAAGCAACAAGTTGTTGCTATGAGTGATCTGGAGATGGTGAGGAAAACAGTGGAGCTAAGGAAATACCCGGGAGAAGTTAAGACTGGATTTGATCCTGAGGTCTAACCTCTTGTCTCATAGAAACACCTAGGCCCTGGTGAGGAGAAAGGGGGCAACTAAGGACGTAATTGTCTCACTCAAGGTTAGATAAAAACCGAATTGAATAGAAACTGCAACTCATAGGTGAGTACTACACCTGGAAACGGCACAATAATGGAGAGTACACTCTACATTCATTAATCAAATGATACAACTATAAGTACATCACAAAGAAGTAGGAAGTTGGAAACAAACTCCTATATCCTAGGAACTAATCCTAACTTAAGGAGCTACGTTACAACAATGTAACCATTTCTCCATTAATATACAATAATATTAATTATTTCCAACTCTCCCCCTTAATGGAGAAAGGATTGTCTTCAATTCCTAACATCCCTCTAAAAAATTCAAACTTTATTCTTCATAGAGGCTTAGTAAAAATGTCTGCCATATTGTCACAAGATTTACAGTATTCAACAAATATTTCTTTTGACTGAAGTTTTTCTCAAACAAAATGGAACTGAGTATCGATGTGTTTGGTGTTTTTGTGAAATACTAGATTGTATGCTAGCTTGATGGTACTCTGGTTGTCACTTTTAATGGAAGTTGCTTCTTTCTACTCTTCTCCTCCATCATGGAGAAATATTCTCAACGAGATAGCTTCACATGTAGCTGCACACAATGCTTGGTACTCAACTTCAGTTGAAGATAAAGCTACAGTAATCTGATTTTTGCTGCTCCAGGCTATGACCCTGGATCTAATGCTGAATGCATAACCTGTGATAGATTTTCGATCATCCAAGTTGCCTACCCAATCTGAATCTAAAAAACCTGCTAGAATAACATCATATCTGTCAGTGTATAAAATACCATAATCACTAGTACCACGAAGATACCTCAACACACTTTTTGCTGCAACCCAATGATTTTCGAGAGGATTAGACATGAATTGGCGTAGCACACTAATAGAGTATGCCAAGTCTGATCTATTTGTAGTAAGATATATCAGACTCCCAACTAGTTGTCTATACATAGTGGCATCAACCTCCTTAGTTCCATCGTCATTGCTCAACTTTAGTTTCTGCTGCAATGGTATTGATGCTCACTTACACTGCTCCATCCTAAAATTTTCGAGTAAAATTATGGCATACTTCCCTTGAGTAAGAAAATTTTGTCCAGAGTCTCTCCATATTTCCAGACCCAAACAATAATGTAGGCTTCCAAGATCTTTCATTTCAAAAACTTGCAACATCTGTAGTTTGATTGCTTTGATAAAATCATCTGCATTACCTGTTATAATCATATCATCCACATACAAAGAAATCACAATAATCTGCCTCTATTCAATATACTTGGTATATATATTTGGATCATTCATGCTCCTATGGAAACCATGTTGTAAGAAGAATGAATCGATGTTCTCATACCACGACCTGGGTGTTTGTTTAAACCATATAATGCCTTTTTCAATCTACAAACTAGATGTTCCTGACCTTCTTTGACAAACCCTTCAGCTTGGACTAAATAAATCTCTTCTTTTAAATCACCATGAAGAAATTCAGACTTAACATCTAGTTGGTGCAGCTTCCACTGATATTTTGTAGCTAAAGAAATTAACATTCTAATTGTATTCAGTTTGGCTATAGGGACAAAGGTTTCATCAAAGTCTATTCCCTCTTGCTGTGAGTAACCCTTTGCGACCAGTATAGCTTTAAACTTGTCTATATTTCCATCTGCATTAACTTTAGGTTTGTACAACCACTTACAACCTATGGGTGTTTTTCCTTTGGGAAATTCAACTAGATCCCAAGTATGGTTTTTAGTAATTGATTCAATTTCTTCATTCATTGCAGGCCTCCATTCATCAAATTGACTTACTTCTTTATAGTTTGTGGGTTCTACAATATTCAAAATACTTGTCATTAAAGCATAGTATTTCAATCTGGCTGGTAATTGAGTCTGCTTACCTGATCTTCTCGGTAGAGGACTCACCTCAAATCTGTCAGCTTCAGACTTGTAGGGGGTTTCCTTATTGACTACATCACCTGAATCTGCTTCTTTCTGCTCCTGCTACTGATTATCCCTACTATTTTCTTCCATCAATAATGGAATGTGCCATTCATTAATACTGTCTTCCTTTCCTTCCTCAACTTGTTCATGAAATACCACATGTCGAATTGCAAATATTTTATGAGTCACGGGATTAAATAACTTGTATGCTTTAAACTCAGTGCCATATCCTATAAAGATACATTTCACGGCTTTAGGATCTAATTTCTTTCTATCCTCCTTGGGTATATGGGCAAAGGCTTTTGACCCAAAAAATCTTAAATGACTCACTACAGGTTTGAATCCATATAATGCTTCAAAAGGAGTTTTGAAGTTGAGACATTTAGTAGGACTCCTATTCTTTAAATAAACAATAGTTTGATGGCTTCCACCCGAAAACCATTTGATACACCCTTACCTTGAAGCATACTTCTTGCGCACTCCACTAGAGTTTTGTTCTTTCATTCTGCCACTCCATTTTGTTGTGGTGTATGAGGCACTGTAAACTGTTGAACAATCCCATGATATGTACAAAAATTCATGAACTCACCTGACCTGTATTCTCCCCCTTGATCGGAGCGGAAAATTTTTAAGCATTTTCTTGTTTTCTTCTCTACCAAAGTTTTAAATTCTTTAAAGTATTGAAAGATCTGACTCTTTTTACTTAAAAAATATATCCAAGAGAATCTAGTGCAATCATCAGTAAATAGAAGAAAATAATATGCACCACCTAGCGAACTGGTCTGCATAGGTCCACATATGTCTGTATGCACCGACTCTAGAATATCTCTTTCCTTTCTCTTAATATGCAGAGGAAATTATTCTCTATGCATTTTCCCTAATGCACATCCATCACAATCTAACTCAACACTATGAAAAATAGGGAGTCCTTCGACCATACCTTTTCTTTGAAGTAGCAGGAGGTCTTGTAAATTCAAATTACCAAATCTCTTGTGCTAGAGACTTTCGGCGGTCAGTCCTATTGAAACTAGGGCTTGTTGTGGCATACTTTTAACATTGAATCTGTACAAGCTCCCCACATGCACTCCTGATGCAACTGGTTCCATCTTGTTGTCCTTTATGACACAACATGTCTAGAAGAATTCTACCAGCAGATCCTGATCTGTTATCATAGATATAGAGATCAAGTTCTTCTTAATACCAGGCATGTACATCACATTTTTAATATGTATGAAGTCACCACTAGGTAGTCTTACCGGAATACCACCGTACCCTTTGATCTCATATCCTCTGTCATCTCCTAAATAAATTTTAGATCCACACGATGTTTCTTCAAAAAATTTGAACCACTCTCTCTTACCTGTCATATGTGAAGATGCACCAGAATCAACATACCATATGTCGTCCTCATCTTCCTTCGAACCTAAAAGAGCACAATCAACTATAAATAATTGAAGATCATGGCTGTGATCTTCATCGACAAAATATCCTTTGTATCTACTCTGCTTATTCCGAGCTTCATTTGTCTGCCTCTTAAAACAGAACTTAGCTTGATGGCCATTTTTCCCAGAATAAAATCATTTAATGGCAGAAAAATTATTTGCAGACATACCTCTAAATGGTCTCTTTTGAAGCGTGTTACCTCCTCTCTACTGCTATTGTTTTTGATGTTGCTGTTGTGGATGTTTCCCTTTAAACTATCTCCTCTTCGCCATCAGAGCAAGATTGACATTCTGGGTCCTTAAATTCTGCCGTTGCTCTTCTTCTTGTAGAAAAATTCCTTTTAATTCTTCAAATGCAGGGGCTTTATCCGTTGCCGCCAAACCTGTGATGAACATTTGATATTCATCCTTCATTCCATTCAACATGATTGTAAGTAGATCAGAATCAGAAACCTTCTCTCTGATGTCACCCGATTTTTCTTTCAGGTCTTTGACCCTTGCAACAAATCCAATAGCTGATTCATTCTCCTCCATCCTCATCGAAAAAAACTTGCCTTTGAGTGACAAGATGTGATTTATATTTTGTGTCTGGTATAGGTTCTTCAATGTTGTCCAGATCTCAGTGGACGATTTTCCATCTCTAATGTGTGGGATAATATTATCCTTGAGGGACATCTTCAGTATGACTTTTTATTTGTTCTTCCTTTCATCCCAGTCTTGTATAAGTGCGAATATTCCTGTTACAGTATTTGGTTTATGCTCATCACCTGTGACAATCGACCATGCATTTTATCCCTCAAGTAGTGTTTGTAGCTTGAATTTCCAATTGGTGAAATTGGATCCGTCGAGTTTGCTGGACTCTTTGAGATAAATTTGTATGGTATTATTGATACTGGATTGATCTGATTCCATACCCTCTGATGATTCTAACTAGTTGAATAATTATAAGCTACACTAACAAGAACTCAATACATACCAGATTACAGATCTGCCATTGATCTGCCTCTTGCTGTTACCGATCTGGTGACTGCAACTCAGATCCACCACCGATCTGAAGATTACTGTGTCTACGACTCAGATCCACCACAAACGGGCCATTCCCATATGCAAAACCGGCAACAAGGTCTGCGACTCAGATCCACCATGAATGGGCGAATCCCATGTGCAGAACTGCCAATCAAAGAGATGGGTGCCTTTCTGAGCCAAAAATCCACGCCAAGATAAAATCTATTTAAGTCCCTAGATTGGCACGGGTATGGCTCTAACAGTTGCACTGATTATGCATATCAGTGCGACTGTTAGACTGGAAAATACGCCTACCCTCTTGTGCTCAGAAAAGAAAAATATGAGACCTGTGAGTGAGGTGTTTACCGTAGGCCACCTACTCTTGTGAGAATTGAAGCTCCTGTGTGCACCGTAGCCATGAAAGCTATGTAGCCGTGAAGGCTCTGTAGCCACAAAGGCTTTGTAGCCACTTAGGGCTCTATAAAACAAAAAATAGGCTCACCCGGTCTGAGCTCTGATACCAAGATAAAAACTGAATTGAATAGAAACTGCAACTCAGTAGTGAGTACTGCACTTGGAGAATGCACAATAATGGAGAGTACACTCTACATTCATTAATCAAATGATACAACTATAAGTACATCACAAAGAAGTAGGAAGTTGTAAGAAAACTCCTATATCCTAGGAGGTAATTCTAATTTAAGGAGCTATGTTACAACAATGTAACCATTTCTCCATTAATATACAATAATATTAATTATTTCCAATTGGGAGGACCATCATACTTCTGGAAGAATCATCTGAAAATAAGTATTGAAGTATCTTGGATTTCTGGTTTATGCATTAGGTCTAACTTCTTGTCTCATAGAAACACCTATGCCCTCGTGAGGAACAAGGGGGCAACTGAGGACGTAATTGCCTTGCTTAAGGTTGGGAGTACCATCAAACTTCTGGAAGAATCATCTGAAAATAAGAACTGAAGTATCTTAGATTTCTGTTTATGCATTTTTAGCAGTAGGAAATATATAGATTTACTATTGAGATTATAGTAAAGATGATATTTTAAATTACTCCTATGCTAACAGTTATTAATAGTATAAACTTTATGAAATCTTCTTATGAATATATAATTCATGAAAAGCAACTATATGAATATTTCCTATGAGTATATAATTCATGAAATTAGATCTAGTCTCCTCTGCCATTTTGGTACCAATATTCAAAATAACATCGTGCACTTTTAGGTGCATGTATATGTCTTTAGAAACCAATGCTATTTTTTCTAAGATATTCAATTCAGACTCTCCCACAACATCTACCATAGAGTACCACTTCAGTTCTTTAAAAAATACGCAGATGTCAAGAAATGGATCTTAGCACCTTTCAAAAAGATAATCATAGGCGACGACATAACGCTCTATGTCCCCCAGTGTTTGACCCTTCAAATGTTCTTTGTCTTCCATCACTATTCGAAAGGATTTCTTTTTATCCTCTTCGAAGCTTATAAATCTTGCAACCACTGTCAAAAGTTTTGGGATTCCACCGCATATCTTCAATATCTGGTCCATTTGGCTAGACTCTATTTGCCCCTCATTCAGTTCCCTCTCTAAAATACTCTTCGCTTAAGGTGTAGGTGTGGGAAGGCCATTCCACCCTCGTTGGTTTCCATTTTTCACCCTGTACATACAATACGCACTCCCATTTCCTGGGCAGTGATAAGAACCCTCACGTTCTTTAAGCTGCTTCACATATTTGGCCAAATTGTACATTTCGTCCAAAATACTGAGGCACTCATCTCGATTGGCAGAAACGGCTTCAAATATTTCCAAAAAACTCTAGACTACAAGAAGCCCTGTAGTAGCCTAGTGTGCCTGCCCCATGCTTTTGAGGAGGCTCTGCGTTGTTGGGATAATATATTTTTGAACATAAGAAAAGAGAGAGAATTTCAACGACATTTAGATTTAATCTTATTTATTTATACACGATTTTTACAACTTTACTTGATCATCAAAATCCCACTAATATTTAATATGCACCAAAGAGGACGTTGCCTCTATTCCCTCTGACAGGACCTCCTTTAACTTCATAAGCCAGAACTGTTTGGCCAGTGGTTATCACTCTGTTTTTTATCCAACACATTTTTCTATGAAAATAATAATATTGTGTTAAACTGTGTGTGTAAAGAGATCTTAATAGTGCTCCTAAATAGAATCTAACAAATCAAAAAGTTTGTCTTCTAAACTTGTATTTTTTGAAAAGTTTTCTCTTTAATTTTTTATTTAATTTGTCTAACAAATATGAATTCATTGAAATTACAAATTTGATAGGTAAATTTTGCCAGTTTTTCATGGTGCTAGATTCATATATATATATATATATATATATATATATATATATATATATATATATATATTGAAAAAGCCAGCTTAAATAAAATAAATAAATCTAGTGAAAAAACCAATTTAAATAACATAAATCAAAATTTCACTTCAAATTTAAATAATAGAAATCAAGATTTCACTTCAAATTTATATACAAGATCACATAACTCCAATAAAAAATAAAGATTCACTGTACCTTGATTAATTCTAAAATTTCTGATATATGTTGAATGAAGTTGTCTACCTAGGCAGTGGAATAGCCTGGACAATAGTTTTTTGTCGGAATCCGATCAACTAAAATTCAAAAAATCAGTTAGTTGGATTGTTTGGAATCCATTTTTGATAGTGGAAATGGATTCAGCACTATCAAAAACCCTTAGGGCACTCAAAATACTAAAGTTTAACAACTGTAAACAAGATTATGATAAAATATTTGCCAGATTTTTTCAAAATCTTTGCCGGATTCTAGGCCAAAACACTGTTTTTTTAGACTATGCTTATGCTAAATGAGGGCTTCCAAATTGACGTTCCAATTGTCTCCCTGAGCAACTTTATGTATGTTTCCAATGGTATAAGTAGTAGCAGAAGAAGAGGAAGCTTCTTGAGAAGTGGAAGTTTGAAAAGGAGGAGCTGATGCTGAGCTGGTGCGGACTGGGTCATCCCGCCTTTGATCCGCTTCTTCCGTAGCAGCTGCCAGAGGAACAGTACTATTAACAGTCACATTGGCAGACAAAGAAGATTGGGATTCTGGACAAACAATTGGAACAATATTGGCATTGGCATCCACAAGATTGGTGGCACTTTCACACGAATCAATGGGGGGATGTGTATTTCTTGAAAACCATGCAAGACAGAAGAAGAAACTTGAGCAACGACAACATTTTTTTTCCATTGTTGGTATGTAAGGCCAGGCTGGAACTTTACTATAGCTATGAAGAAAGAAATTTTAAAATTGCAAACTTCGAACGATGGATAGAAAATGGGGCGTGCAGACCAATAATGGGCTATCGCTCACTCAAGTTCATGATAATTACCCCCAATGATGAGTATTTTTATAAACATCATCCACCGATGTTATGGTCCAACTTTATGAGAAAAAGTGTTATTAGGGATGGGACATTCCATTGGCAAAGGTAAAGTGAAAGTATGATATTTATTAAAATAATGTTTAAATTGAAAACATTCTATATGGAAAGATAAAGTGAAAGTTTTGGTATTCATCAACTATCACACATTCCATATTCAAAGATAAAGGAAAGATTTGGGCTCCATAGTCTATTATTATCAATTTGTGTTTAAATTTCGATAAAATTTAACTACGAACTAGTGAATCTATTTGAAACCAAAAGTTAAATAAAATGATATCAATATATTATTATATTAAAAATTAAAATCAATTAAAAAAATGTTTTTCTATTATTAGAATATTATTATAATTATAATTATAATGTTTACATTTTTTATAAAACAATGAATGTATTATATATATATGAAACATTATGAAAATGTCTTAATCACTAGTCTAGATTCATTTAACTCTTGATTTATCATGAGTTGAGAGGGATCAAATCTCTCGAGGTGCAATCATTTCCTTAAATTTGACACTCCAAAACAATCATTTAGTTGTTTAAACAGACAAACTTACAGATTTCAACATTCTTTCAAAACTAGTACATGAAATCTTGGACCATAGACCCATATAAGTGTCCCAGACATGGCACAAATAAAAAAAGTTCAGACTTAAGAAAGCATACATCAGTAGGTAGCATGTATCAAGGAACATCTATCCAGGATTAAAACTAGACCATATAGCTGCAATAATCTCATGTTAGCATCATAATGTTCATAAATGGATATGTACATTGGAAGATGTAAAAAAATCGGCTATAGATATGTAGTGGAAACAAAAATGGAATTGCAGTAGAAAAAATGTATATGTATGATCCACGGTAGCTGAAATCATGGTAGTTGAATGAAGGCATCTTCCGGTAGTTGGTCATCCATGAAGTACACGACTCATATGTGCCCGAAATGTTCATTTAAGCCCTACTTGGAAATGGAATATGCCATTGCGTTGGACTCTCGATATATGTGTTGAATTTGTGAATATTGCATGCGGTGAAGGACGTGTTTGATGTGTATAATCCACCTTGCCAATAGTGGAGGAAGAAATGTGCTGTGGCCATTATTCCTATCAATAAAAACTTGAGAGTCTCCATATATGTGTAGATTCATAATCTACATATTGTAAGAGATCCAAAGAAAACCCCATAATGCCATGACTTCAGCCTTTGTGTTTGATCCAGGACCACCAATCCAGTGAAATTTATATTGTTTATTTTTGTGCAGCCTAATCCAGGCACCACATCCACAAATACCTTGTTGTTCATCTCCATTGAAACACCCTGTCGGAAAGGTGATATGGGGTGGAAGAATTCGGTGAGATAAATCCTTAACTTTAACAACTGGTGCAGTAGTGTTATCAAGCCATGACATGATTATGCATAAATTATGATTATGTGAATCGGTGTCCCCTTGAAGAGGAATTGGTTCCTTTCCAACCATACCTCCCAAAAAAATAGATAGGCAAATTTCAGTGATCAATATCAGCACACTCCCATGTCTGAATGCAATGAATTATATTCTATGGCAACCATTCCAAGTTTTATAAGGAATGAGAAAATAATATCCATAAATTCAAGATAGAGGGGCAAGTGAGAAACATGTGTTCAACCGATTCAGACTCCACCATGCAGATGGAACAATGACTCGGTCCTTGGTAGCCTTGTTTCAGAAGATTGTCCCTTGTTACAATTTTATTTCTCCATGTGAGGCAAGTCAAAAGAATGATATTGTTTGGAATGGGTTTCTTCCATATATTTCTAAAGCATGATATTTCCTTCAGTTTCAGTTTATGGCTAATATTTTTTTTATAAATATTTGCAACCACAATAGTCTGTCTACACATCTTGCCCTCCCAAACAATCTGGTCTCCATGTGCAACAAGACATATTCCAACTGATCTAAGTCTCTCAATGTACTCTTTCCATACGAATGTTGACTGTCCATACAATCCCAACTCTATAGGAGTCTTCCAAGTTGGGAAGCCCTATTTCCACTTAGTAATAATCTAGATTAAAAAGAAGTATCCTTTGTGATATAATACCTATAGTAGATGTGCATCTATAGATAGATCCAACGAGGTGTCTCTTATGTTGTCTATGCCCAATAGTATCTTCCCGTCATTACCAAACTCCCAAGTCATCCCTCTGATGAAGAGTTCCAATATGTTTCTGAAACCTTGCCAAATATATGAGCCCCTATTCCTGGGAAAAAATTGTCTTTTGTATATATATGTAAGCCCCAAACCATTTAGATACTTAGCACGAAATATATCTGGCCAAATTCCTGAACTGGTGATAGCCTACCATAAGGATTTGATCAAGAGAGACTGAGAGAACACCCGAGGTATCTAATAAACCCCAACCTCCATTTATTGTTGGAGTTTTCAGTAATTCTAGTTTACATAAAAGTATTTTTTGTTATCCACGTGCCCTAGACCAAAAGAAATTTGTAACTATGGAATTTATGGAGCTTAAAATGTGTGAGGGAAACCTAAATAGGTGTGCGCAATAAACTGAGATTTGTTGTAATACACTCTATATGAGGATGTAACGCCCCCCAGTGTGAGCCATTTGTATGTCCAGCAATTCAATTGTTTCTTGTATTTCTCCAGGAGCCATGTCCAGTCTTTCGTACGGTAGCAGTTCAGTTTCAAACTAAAACCACAATAAGTGAAGCCATTTGTGAGAGTTGCCAATCTGACGCCGAAAAATACCTGCGATGATATACATGTCCCTTCTGTCTCCTGTGGCACATAGAAGTACATATTTTCCTCCATTGACCACCAAGCCATGAGGCAACCCCATATCCCAGGAATATGTAATGTAGGGCAGACCATTGTGCCTCGGAGAGTATACCAAAAGCCAGAATATCATAAAAAAAGAAAGTGTGCATAATAACCACCCCAAGAGAGATGTGTAATCCCTCAAAGATATCATGAAACTGTGCATCTTTGATTCTGAGGGTGATTCCATCCATGATAAGAATAAATATCAAAGGGGAGAGTGAGCAACCTTGACGAAGGTCACGCCCAGCTTGGAAGAAATATGAGGGAAGACCATTTATCATGAGAACATATTAAACTAGTGGAATGCATGCCATGATCCATTCAACGTTGTATGTGGATAGTCCAATCTTGTATATTACTAGGAAGATGAAAGGCTAATTGACATTGTCGTAAACTTTATGTAGATCCGCCTTCATCACCAATGCCTCCAGCATAAAACCAAGATAAGTGAAGCCATCTGTGAGAGTTTCCAATTTGACGCCGAAAAACACCTGCGATGATATACATGTCCCTTCTGTCTCCTGTGGCACATAGAAGCACATATTTTCCTCCATTGACCACCAAGCCCTGAGGCAACCCCATATCCCAGGAAGATGTAATTTAGGGTAGACCATTGTGCCTCGGAGAGTATACCAAAAGCTAGAATATCATAAAAAAAAGAAAGTGTGCATAATAACCACCCCAAGAGAGATGTGTAATCCCTCAAAGATATCATGAAACTGTGCATCTTTGATTCTGAGGATGATTCCATCCATGAAAAGAAAAAATATCAAAGGGGAGAGTGAGAAACCTTGACGAAGGCCATGCCCAGCTTGGAAGAAATATGATGGAAGACCATTTATCATGACAACATACTAGACTAGTGGAATGTATGCCATGATCCATTCAACGTTGTAGGTGGACGATCCAATCTTGTATATTACTAGGAAGATGAAAGGCTAATTGACATTGTCATAAACTTTATGTAGATCCGCCTTCATCACCAATGCCTCCAGCTTCTATGTATGAATCGATTGGATGCATTCTTATGTCATGGAAATTGCATCATGTATCATGAAGTCACTGAGAAAAATATATTTTTCACAAGATATATGAGAAGAGATTACACCAGATATTCAACGAGAAATCACCTTAGAGATCAAATTATAAACAATGTTGCAGAGTGATATAGGTATAATCCTTCAAATATTTGGGAGAGAAGGATTTGGGGATGAGGGAAATAAAAGTGGATTAATAATACCAGAAATTTGTCCAAAAATCCTTAATTCTTCAACCAACTCCAAAAGGTCTACGCCCATCAATTCAGAATAGTGTAAGTATAGCTCCATCATCCATCCGGATGGCCAGGGGCATTTATCCTGCTCAAATGTTTTGAGTTGCTGGTGAATTTATTCATGGGAGATAGGGTTGTGCAATGTGGTGTTGGGTGTATCGTTGAACATGCAGGGGAATAGTTCCAATGCCCACGACTTATCTGAAAAATCAATCCTCATCCTGCATTTATAAAAATATGAAAAATATGAGACTACCTCCTTTTGGATCTCATGTGTGGAACATATCATAAAATTGTCCCTCGATTCAATCAATCATATAGCATTCATATTTTTCATGAGATTTGCATAATGGTGGAAAAATTTCATGTTGCGGTCTCCCTCATGCACCCAGGTGGCCCTACTCTTCAATTTCCACGTAATCTCCTGTATCATGAGGATCTCATTTTTGCACTTTTCAAGCTCCTGTAGAAGACAGTAATCCTATGAAGTTCAACTACATATTTCCAAGTTAGTACATATGGTTTTGATCTCTTGGGAAATATGTGGTAGTCCCTTAATCATTTGATGCTTCTTAAGTCATTCACAAGTGTGGGTTGTGCTCTTTAGAACATAGAGCTTCGGTGAAAACCGAGTCATGGTCAGGGATCCTTCCCATTCGGGATCATCCACCCAGGACTCTGTGACCAGTTTGTGATCATTCTAGCCAAACCCTATTAAATTTGAAGGGTAGCCCCATCCAGACATGTTCCATCTGCCACCGTAAAAAATAGGGTGATGATCCGAGAAGGTCACTTTGATCACAGTAGATTTCATATTTCCAAAAAGTTCAATCAAGTTCTTGTGCACAAGAAAACGGTCTAGTTGTTTGTCGATATAGTGATCTCCAGTCTTGTGGTTGCTCCAAGTAGGAGAAAGAGGAGATGGCAAAATATCTTCTCCATATTGGGTTGTAGAATGCGTCTCCCGGTTAGGCAATGAAGAACTTTTTATTTTTATTTTTCCTCTATATATAAAGTTGATATTGAAATATTTCACATAAATTGTTTTTTTTATCAATTAAAAAAATATATGATTAAAAGAATTACACATTTCCCTTATTTTAAGAAGTAGGAAGCACGTAATAATAAATTATATATAAATTTGTACTGTTAATTATTTAATCTCTCTATATAAAAGGTTTGATATTAATTGTTTGAATTAAGATGGACATTGAAATATTTTATTAATATTAGTATTTTTTAAATTATATGTATGTCAAGTTCATGTTGAGTAGGGAACAAATTACACATTTACCTCCAAATGGGTTATAAAAAGTACCTTTTAGCCCACATATATGATGATGGCGATGATGATTAATGTTTACCACAATAAAAAAGAACATAATATAGGAACCATATAAATTTTATTACTTTCTCGTATTGAAAAATGAAAGCCTATATAGTGGTTATATGGTGGCTATAACATACTAGAAAATAGTAGATAAACCTTATAAAACAGTGATATTAAACCTTATAAAAGAGTGATATTCCCATGCCAATTGTAAAATAAGACATAATAGATATAGGCTAGTTGGCCTGCATGGTTGAGTGGTTATGTAAGCCCCTTCTAGACTTCATTTAGAGGCAAGGGATATTATCAATGAGGGTTGCATTGGAGTGTGTGCCATATAATTTGAAATGTATTTTAGAGTTGTCATTTCACTACTATCACTACTCAAGGTTTGTGAGACTACAATGTCAATGCCAAAGACAAGTTTAAACACTAACATTTAGTACAAACAAAAGAGGATGCTGCCTCTGTTCCCTCTGACAGGACTTCCTTTAACTTCAGGAAGCCAAAAAATTTTGGCCAGTGGTTATCGGTCCTGTTTTTTTTATCCAACTCATTTTTCTATGAAAAGAATAAATGTTGTGTTAAAATGGGTGTGTAAAGAGATCTTAAAAGTGCTTCTAGATACAATCTAACAAATCAAAAAAATTGTCTTTTAAACTTGTCTTTAATGTGATGTTTTTGATTGGATTCTTCTGTAGCAGCTGCCGGAGAAACGTTACTATTAACCTCCATGAAGAAGAAGATTGGGATTTTGGACAAGCAATTGGAACAATATTGGCACTATAATCCGCAAGATTGGTGGCACTTTCACACGAATCCACGGGGGGGATGTGTATTTCCTGAAAAACATGCAACACAGGAGAAGAAAATTTAGCAATGACAACATTTTTTTTCCATTGTTGGTATGAAAGGCTGGCTAGAACTTCACTATAGCTATGAAGAAAGAAATTTGAAAATTGCAAACTTCGAATGATGGATAGAAAATGGAGTGTGCAGACCAATAATGGGTTATCACTCACTCAAGTTCATGACAATTAGCCCCAATGATGAGTCTTTTTATAAACATCATCCATGGATGTATAGATGCAAAGATAAAGTGAAAGCTGCGGCATCCAAGCCTGGGTAGATGCAAGGGAAAGTTATGGCATCCAAGGCTATTACTTGACGTTTCATCCATGAAATATCAAGTGGAAACTATGGTTGAACTTTCTGAGATAAAGTGTTATTAGGGATGGGACATTCCATTGGCAAAGGTAAAGTGAAAGTTTGATATTTATTAAAATTATGTTTAAATTGAAAACATTCTATATGGAAAGATAAAGAGAAAGTTTTGGTGTTCAATAACTACCACACATTCCATATTCAAAGATAAAGGATATTATTATTATTGGCTCTATAGTCTATTATTATCAAATTGTCTTTTAAATCACCATAAAACTTAACTACGAACTAGTGGATCTATTTGAAACCAAATGTTAAATAAAATGATATCAATATATTATTATATTAAAAATTAAAATCATGAACCATTCTTGGCTGACACTTGATTCATTTTGATTTTAAAATTAGGTTTTCTGAGTTTTTGAAGTTATCTATTACTCATTCCCCAATATGGTCGCCACTATGTTGGCTCCCTGTGATTTGCAAGATTGGCAGGAACAAACGCTGCAAGGGGCCACATCAGAACCACTTTGGAATCCTGGGATCTAGACTTCCTGGATTTAGAGAGGGTTCTCTCTATGTAAGTGTGTTTAAATGATATTCTTTATGTTTTTGTCTATGATATTAGGCTAGTTATGAAGCTCAGAGAACTTGTTGGTTTTGGTTGATTGAGAGGTTATTTGATAGGTCAAAGGTTGGAGTTGATTGAGGGAATGTTTCAGCTAAAAATATATACTATGAGAAAACATTAATCCATTGGGCTATGGAGTCATAAAAGGGTTTAATTGTTCAACAAGTCTATAAGGGTTTTCGTAGGGCAAGCTAACTATATTAGATGGATCTCTTTATGTTAAGTTGATATGAAACAATAATAAGTTGTGAAGGCAGGAAAGCTATAGTCAATTAAGAATCTTCTAGCTCTACTTAGATAAGAAAATCCTTTTAGGTAATTGTTTGAAGCAAGCCAAAGGACAGGCCATACCATAGACTTCTTTGGACAAACCTTAATAAGAAAACCTTTTAAGACAATAACCCAGTAATCCTAAGACTACTTTCAGATAAAGAAAACATGTAAGATAACATTGAGAGCAGCCTAAGACCAAACAGAAACAATCTAATCTACTTTTAACTAACTCTCTAAGGATATTTAAAGCAACATTTTGAGGTAGACCGGAGGACAGGGCATACCATAAACTTCCCTGGTTTAGACTCTACTAAGCATAATTTAAAGAAGATCCTAAAACCAATATCTCAAGCCATACTCAAGGGACATGGGCTCACCATAAATTTCCCTGGTTTCACTCTATTGAATCATTTCTAAGATAACAAGCTAGATGGAACTGGAGGGCAGTTAAGAATCCTCCAATCAGACCTTGCAGAAAAAAACATAAAGATAAAGAATTCAGACATAAATAGGGTGCTACAACAACAAATCCTAATCTAAAATTTCTATTCTTTATCAGAGAATATGGACAAAATGTAAAACATGAGGAAGAAAATAACAAAGAAAAAAAAATTCACCATTAACATAGGTCAAGAATCCTGTGAATGTGCTTTTATTATTGATGTTCAAATCAGTTACATACTCCAGTACAATGGGTCTCTGAAGCTCAAAGCTTTCTCTATCTAGCCTAGTATTCCTCAGATAGCTCAGCAACTCATCAATCCTTAGATTTAACTCAACAACCAAAATTAATAATGAGGCTCATATGCAATATTTATATGCAAATGAGGAGGTGGAACTGAAACTAGGGTTTAAGTGTCATTTATTACAGAGTTAATGATTTTTGACCTTTGAGACCATGCAAGGCCCAAGGCAAAAATATCTGAAGGGGTTACTCTGAAATAATAACTTCTGTATTAACTTCTGAATTGATTTTATGTGAATTTTTTGACTTTTAAGGCTTTGTAATAACTTTACAATAACTATTGGTAGATGGAAAATATCTCTGACTAGGTCTCAATAACTGTTTAATGCTTTATTGAAGGAAACAAAGCAATAGGTGGCAGAAATATCTTTGAAGGAAGTAACTGCCTGTAAGTGTAGTTAATTCGAATTGGCTTTGGATTAATCTACCTTTGTTTTAGCTTTAATTCCTGAATTTAGGCCTTTAAACTCTGCTTTTTCTCATAACTGTCTGTCTAGCTATCTTTTTCCTTTATCCTTTTTAACTCTACTTGGCTTCATAACCTTTAATCTTTGCTTTACTAGCTAATCTTCATGATTTGTCTCTGATTGGTGATTAGCCCTTTATAACCTTACTTCTTTGATATAGTCCCTTGACTGTTTCTTCTTTTCCTTTGTGCTTCACTGTATACGACTTTTTTCTGTGCAGGGAGGCACTTCATGCTGCTGGAGGGTTTTATGATCACTAAGGATCATGATTCGTTGGTTTCAAGGTTTAAACCTTTGCCTTTGGCCCTTCCAAACTTATTTTAAACCCCTGGATCATCACCCGGGGTTTCATCCATCTTTCCTAGATCATTGGAATGCATTTACTTGCATTTCTGCCATTATACCTGCACAAAAAAAAAAAACAACAAAATTTTAATCTTTAAAACCTGTGGAGAGGGTTTACTGCATTTTTAGAGGCTTTCGAGCTGTCGAAAGGTGTTTACAGAGGAAGAAATGGCACAGGGGAAAGGTTCCAAAGGCATAACTGGGAGAAATTCAAACAAAGGCAGGAGGATTTTGAATTTTGGCATGGAGGACAAAGGCAGTTTCGAAAAACCATAAGTGGTTTATCATGTGGATAGAAGGTGGTAAGCGGGTTTCAGTGAAATGGATGCGATATAGCTTAGGGTGCAACACATGGCGGGGGAAAAACTTCCCATTTTGCATGGGTCACGAAATGCTAACCCGGTCGCAAATTTATTTGCAATATGTCATGTCAGGTGTCGGATCTCTGGATGGGAGATCTTTATTTTCTCTTAAATATGATGTGATGGATGGTGGATGATATCCATAAAGTTCCATTAATGGGGTCATTTTTTCTGCAGTATGGGAGGAAGTGTTATACCACCATTCAGCGAGAGGTAACCACTTGACCCATTGTGTTTGTTTATCAGATACAAAACAACAAAGATATCCTTCCAAACATTTATTTACTATCTCATTTTGACCATCAGATTGAGGATGGTAAGATGAGCTATGAGCTAATTGAGTACCCAATCAAGAAAATAACTCCGTACAAATATTTCCAGTAAAAATGGGATCTCTGTCGCTCACAATAACTCCTGGGTTTCCATGTAGCTTTTGAATTGTGTCCATAAATGTAGTAGCAACTGTACTTGATTTAAATGGATGAGATAATGCACAAAAGTGTGCATACTTGGTAAGTATATCAACTACCACCATGATGACACTCTTTCCTTCAGACTTAGGTAAACCTGTGATAAAATCCATTGAACTCTCCTCCCAACGTTGACTTGGAATGGATAAAGGTTGTAGAAGTCCCGGGGTCTTAATTGTCTCAACTTTATTATGCTGGCAAACCAAAAATTCTGCCACAAACTTTTGAATATCAGATTTAAGGCCATCCCAAAAAAAATATTTCTTCACCCTGTGGTAAGTTTTAAAAAATCTTGAGTGTCCTCCTAAAGGAGAAGTGTGCAATTCCAAAAGAATCTTTTGTTTTAGTTGGGAATTATTACAAATATATAAGCGATCTTTGTACCATAAGGAATCATTTTTCCAACTAAATGTATCAGATGTACTAGGATCTTGCTGCAAATTTTGAATGAGTGTCCATACTTCTTTGTCCTTCTTCCATTCATCTCTTGCTTCGGTTATCTAATCTGGTTGGAAAATAGAAATGGCACAAGGCAACGCTTCCACCACTTCATTCTTTCTTGAGAGTGCATATGCAACAACATCAAGCTTCCCTTTTTTGTAGATTATTTCAAAGTCATAACCCAACATCTTTGTGACCCATTTTTGCTGTTCTTTTGAAGATAGTCTTTATTCCAAAAAGTGTTTAAGACTATCATGATCAATTTTTACCTTGAAGTGTCTTCCCATTAGGTAAGTTCGCCATTTCTTTAGTGCAACAATATTGCTAACAGTTCCTTCTCATAAATAGGTTTCTGTAAATACTTTCCTTTGATTGGATGACTTTCAAAAGTAATGGGTCTTCCTTCCTGCATTAAAACAACACCAATTCCATTTCCTGAGGCATCACATTCCACAATAAAGGTTTTTGTAAAGTCTAGCGTAGCTAACACCGGTGCTAGGCACATTGCCTCTTTAAGATGTTCAAAGGCCTTAGTTGCTTCAGGAGTCCATGAAAATGCATCTTTCTTCAATAATGTTGTTAGAGGTGCTGCTATTCTCCCATAATTCTTAAAAAAATTGCGATAATACCCTGTTAACCCGAGAAATCCTCGCAACTGCTTTATGGTTGTGGGGACTTTCCATTCCTTAATGGCTTTAATTTTGTTAGGGTCTACCTTAACACCCTCGTGAGATACAATATGACCTAGATATTCCACCTCTTGTACTCCAAAGAAAAATTTGGACGTTTTTGCATATAATTGTTTCTCCTGCAATAGTTTAAGAAGCCTATCAACATGTTCAACATGATCCTTCCAAGACCTACAGTAGATTAGTATATCATTAAAAAATACTAGCACAAATTTTCTAAGGAAGGGTTTGAAAATGGAATTCATCAACCCTTGAAATGTAGAAGGTGCATTGGTAAGGCCAAAAGGAATTACCAAAAATTCATAATGACCCTCATGAGTTTGAAATGCTGTTTTTGGAATATCTTCAGCCTTCATTCTAATTTGATGATATCCTGAATGAAGATCCAACTTGGTAAATAAATTGCTCCATGTAATTCATCCAATAATTCATCAATCACAGGAATGGGAAATTTATCTTTAAAGGTGAGCTTAGTGAGCTCCCTACAATCTAGACACATGCGCCATGATCCATCATTCTTGTGTACCAATACTACAGGAGCAGAGAAAGAACTTTGATTAGGTTGAATTATACCCGCCTCTAAGATTTCTGCAATCATACGTTCAATTTCGCTCTTTTGGACATAAGGATATCTATAAGGCCTGATGTTTGGAGGAAAAATTCTTGGAATAAAATGAATATCATGATCATGATCACGAATAGGTGGAAGTCCTTTGGGAGTTTCAAACACCTTGGAATGATTGTCCAAGACTTGTTGGAGATCTGCAGAAATAGATGATTTTGATGTTGGAACTTCTAGTGAGCATAATTGTGCAATTACGCCTTGTTGTTCTTTCTTTAGAAACTTTGTCATGACATTAGAGCTTATTATCCTTCCTGGCTTCCCTTCAATACCCCGTAATTCGACTTCCTTTCCTTCTGAAAAAAATTTCAAGAAAAGTTCTTGAAAATTAAAAGCTACCGTCCCAAAGATTGTAACCATTGTACTCCTAGTACAACATCAGCACCTCCCATAGGAATGGAAAGCATTGGACTAGTCAATACATATTCCCCCATGGTTAGCTTGATATTATGGCATTTTTCAAAGCAATTTATAGTTCCTCCATTTGCAACCATCACTTGACATTCTGGTGCTGGGTATAGGAAACAATTTAATTCCTTGGCTACCTTACAATGAATAAAATTATGGGTGCTACCTGAATCAATCAACACTATTACCTTTGTCTTCTTGATATGTCCTTCTATCTTGAGAGTTTGAGGAGTGGTAATTCCTGCCAGTGCATTACACGATATGGTCGGATTCATTTCTTCCTCTTCTAGGGCTGGTTCCTGGTGTATATCCTCTTCTTGTTCATTTTCTTCTTCCTCTTCACAATCTATGTAAAATAATTTCTTCTCAACACACTTATGACCTTTAGTGTATTTGCTATCACAACTGTAGCAAAGCCCTTTTGCTCTTTTTTCTTCCAATTGTTGTGGTGTCAACCTTGTAGGTTGTGGAAATCTAGGCATAGAAACACTTCCTTCTTTATAGAAGTGAGTGGTAGGCTTCCTTGTCGCCATAATTTTACATTCAATTTTTCTTGCCAACTTGAATGCCTTCTCCAATGAATTAGGTTCCAAAATGCAAACTTTATGTTGGATGTTATCCTTTAAAGTACCTATGAAGAGATCAATTCTATGTTCCTCTGGAATATCAGTTACCCTTATATTCAATTTTTGGAAGCCCTCAATGTGCTGCCCCATTAAACCCTTTTGTTTGAGATTTATCAATTGGCTAAAGAAGGTGTTGCTTTTTGTATCCTCATAATGTGCTATCATTTCCTCCATAAAAATTGACCAAGTGACAATCTTTTTACGGGAGCAAAGCCATCGATACCATACAAATGTATTTTGTTCTAAATGTAAAGTTGCAATGCATACCTTTTGTGTGTTTTGCACATTAAGGAGATCAAAATATTGCTCCATTTGTAGTATCCATGTTACAGGATCCTTTCCATCAAACTTCCTCATATCCATTTTTGGAATATGGTGGTTCTTCCCGCCAACATTAGAGTTAATGAAGTCACGATTAACATTTATTTTGTTCTCATCATGATTTTCCTCTACTATCTTTTCACCATTAGGAAACATTTCTTGCATCAACTTTGTCAAACCTTCCATGTCTACTTTCAAATCATTCTTCATGTTTTCCATGTTGTCTTTCATTTTTTCTTCCATGTCATCCATCTTAGCTTCCACGCCATCCATCTTAGCTTCCATGCCATCCATCTTAGCTTCCACGCCATCCATATTTGCTTCCACGCCTTTCTTCAAACCATCCATCTTTTCTTCCACACCTTTCTTCAAAACTTCTATTTCATTTTTTGATGCTCTTTGCGAGAGTGAAATTTGGTGCACTTGCTCTTGTAATTTTGATAGATCATGTTGCAATTCTTCATCTTCATGAGTCATAGTAGAGCCTTCTGAAGGCTTAATGGGTGTTGAATTATTTTTACGGGGCATTTTTTAGAACCCAATAATGATATCTATTCTACAATATGCCCTTGGAATCAATTCAAATTGATTCTTCAAACAAGACTTAAGCAATTCGGAAAAAAATACACACCAATTTCTTGCTTTTGAAGAGATCGATATTTAAATTGGATTATCTCTGTGTTACAGCTCTTCAATATATAAAATTGGGCACTGAGGTAGCCTTATGAACCCTCTTTTGAGTGCCAAAGGTCTGAGCTGATTCGGATTCTTCAAGATAAAGTTATGTCCAATCTCCCACAATGACATAATTATGGATTGTTTCAGTAGATTGAACTTGTACGACTAGCCACGTGTCATTGTTTCATCTTTTAGCTCTGAAATTGATAGAAACAAAACTGCAGTCTGTGTACTTGTGGTCACTTTCTATGGCACTCCAATCCGATGCTCAGAGAGAGAGTTATGAAACTTTTCCCACGATCACCTTGTTGAGATGAAATTCAAGAGCCTGAAAATTCACTACCTACCACAGATCATATCTTCGAAAATATTACGAACCAAGCTCTGAAATTTTGCGACGAGTTTCCTCAGGAATTCAGCTTCGTGCCCTAAAAATGTCAGATTCTGAACCTTCATAGAAACAAAGTTATAGCACAAATTCCATGATGACTTGTTTAGATAAAATTGAGGAGCCTGCAAAAATACCTAACTTCCACAGATCATATCTCCGAAACTATTGCGAACCAAGCTCTGAAATTTTGTGATAATGTTCCTCAGGATTTCAGTTTTGCACCCTAAAAATTTCAGCTTCTGAAACTTCGTAGAAACTAAGTTATAGCAAAAATTCCACGATGACTTTCTTGGAGCAGTGAAACCCTAGAATCCAAAGCTTTGATACCAAATGTTGTGAAACCAACTCCAAAAATAGAAGAAAAGAGATATCAATTCCTTAGAAATAAGCCACTTCGAGGGGCAACCTACAATACATTACATGAATGAATAATTCTTGGATGATACAAATTACAAAACCTCCTTTCTATATATAGGAGTCCATGTGGCCACAATGTAATCCTAGCCGACCTAACAATAATAATTTAAGGGCACAATAATAACAATATGGGGGTTACAGGGTTATAATAATAACAATAAGGGGGTTACACTAACAACAATAAGGGACTATACTAGTAATATAGGGACCTAACAGAAAAATTCAAACAGAGGCGGGAGGATTTTGAATTTTGGCGCAGAGGGCAAAGGCGGTTTCGAAAAACCATAAGTGGTTTATCGTGTGGATAGAAGGTGATAATCAGGTTTTGATGAAACAGATGTGATATAGCTTAGGTGCGAAACGTGGCGTGGGAAAAATCGCCCATTTTGCATGGGTCACGAAATGCTAACCCTATCACAACTTTATTTGCGATATGTCATGTCGGCTGTCGGATCTTGGGATGGGAGATCGACGGTTGACGCACGTCAGAGGGGTGAAGGGAAGGTTTGGAGGTGTTGAACCCTTAGTTAAACTGAGAGGGGGGGGGGGTGAATTAGTTTAACACATTCATGGACTTTTAAAACTTTCCTTTAAACTTATTTAAACATTCATTTCATGATCAACGTAATAAGTGAGCAATATTAATAAGTGAGCAGCAAGTATTAATCAGATTAAATAATGTAACAACAATCTTAGTATGTGAGCAGCAAGTATTAAGCAGATTAGAAACACCTTATCAACACATAAGCATCATGCACATAGACAACAAATATAAGTGGAAGCCCATAAGGGAGAAAACCACATCTTATTATTGTTGTGATGCAAAGGCAGGCTCCAACTCCCTCTCACCACTGATTTTCTATAGGCTCCAACCTACAGGAGGCTCCTACCTCAATTTTGCAAGCTAAAACTTGCAAGGAAGCTCCAACTCCCATCTATTTTCAGCAGGCTCCAACCTACAGGAGGCTCCTACCTCAGCCAGCTACAACTGACTTCTATCAAGCTACAACTTGATATGGAAACACCAACTTCCTCTATTTTCTGTAGGCTACAACCTACAGGAGGCTCCTACCTCATTCAGCTTCAACTGACATCTATTAAGCTACAACTTGATATGGAAGAACCAACTTCCTCACTCTTTCAAAAAAAACACATGTTGATTTACCTAGATATCAGCTCTGTTTTGTACCTTCTTCACTGCTGTCCACCAGCCTTAATTTCTACCTTATATCATCTTTGAATCTTCACTGCTTCTCTATCTGCTCCTCCTTCTTCTCTGCCTCATTTCTCCATTCTCTAACCTCTCTATGCATATATTTGTAATATTATTTATAGAGATTATCTCATGACTGTTAGCATTCCTCAGGGAATTCGAAATGAACAACCTTGACTCTTTGCCTTCCACTTTCTCATTTCTTTGTCCAACTCATTCAGAGGAATATAGTAGTACATACATATTTCAATATTTCAGTGGGGTTTTGTTTGCCTACAGAGACTTTCCTTTGCATCACAAACAATATAAAATAAATAAACTTTACATTTTCAGTTACAATCAGAATTTCAATTCAACCCATTCAGTTCTTTGCTTGCTATGCGTTTTTATTTTCTGCTGCTGTCACTGTCTTTTTCAGTTTCTGCATACTCTCTATTTTTCCATGCATGTAAAATGCATTTCCCAAAATGTTCCAAATCTGGCAGCTGTTTGTCATGTAACAATTCTGCACATATAACTCCTTTCTATGCATGTACACCTGTCAAACCCACATTTTCATTCTTGTGCATGTAAAAATGCATTCCCTTTAATGCCCAATCTAAGTTCACTTTCTAGGCAAATTCAAACCTCTATGAAAACTTATTTGAATTCCTGGTTATAAAACCACATCCCTTGATTTCAATATCTTTGTCTCATGTGGAAGCTTTGTTTTTTTTCTTACTTTGCAAGATTACAAACTCTACGCTAAAACCCACTTTATGAAATATATCAGGTTAATACTTGACTTACAATACTGTCTAAGTATGATGACCACAACTTTAACAACTCCGCACTTCCCTCTTTGATTAAGTAACCAACCTGCGGTTATATGAACCTTTGCCACAGTATATTAAAGTATCTTCTAATCATAGGGTTCTTACCTTATTATAATATCCGCCATCACATTTCAATCATACCATTCAAGCTTTATAAACCTTGATTTTAAAACCAAACCCTGCAAATATATGAATACCCGTCTGATGATCATCGCACTCCAGACATATTAAAGTTTGATGAGTATCCAAATATCAACGAATATTAAAAATCCTCCGACCTTTTGGATCAAATGGTTGGGCCCACCATCAATGAGCATTATAAATAATCGCTTATAATACAACAACCCATACTATACTTATTCGAATTAATATTCGAATATTACCATGAAACCATGTTATAAGTGTCAGCATATAACTCAGGTTTTATAATTTAACCCCAATGGTCAATAAGCCATATTGAAACCTAACTTTGATTTATAACCAAAAACCCGATGAACACTCAAGTCCGTTCGGGCCCCACATGTCAAACCTATTTAAATAAACATTCATATGTGACTCCAACTCTGCTTCAAAGCCCAAAACAACCTGTGGTCAAAATACACCAATCCACTATACAATTGTACCAGGCGGACAACTCAGTTCTTTGAAAGAGCTACCTTGGTAAAACCAAATGCACTACATATATTAGTGTGATGGTTGGGTTCGGCCCCACCAATTTATATAACTCTGACCCAATTTCACGTTTGAATTTCTTGTTAATAATTCAACCTTGGATTAAAACCCCTTCTCCGTTTGTGTCTATCATAATGAATTGATAATAGAAATCAACTTTAAACCTGTAAAACTTACCATTCGGTATATATTATGTTCTGGACCCACAACAATTAACGCACCAGCATGTCTGCCCATCCAACGGCTTTCGCACACTCCATCTAAAATGTATATAATCTATGCCTATCAAATTATAAAGGCACAAAAGGGGTAATTCCTCCAACTCAACAAATCAACGTTGTACTCTTTCTCTCGGGCCCACAAGGCTTTAACTTACCTGGCCTTAATCTCCACGCAACTCCACTTGTGATCCAACGGTGGTCGCAACACATCAACCCACTATGCAAAATCCAACGAATATCGCAAAAGTTTTAACATCGTGACTTAACACACAAAAATAATGCAAAATTCGTTGTTTTAAAATACCACTTCAAGACACGCGTCAAACGCTGGAATGTATCGCATTTTTTTTCTTAATACCACTTACCGTTTAAAACTTATGCGAAAGCCATAAATGGTTTTCAATTTCCACCTTCACAGTTCTACTGTTCAATTGCTCAAGGTTCCCTCATTCTACTGTTCCACTCACATCACTTCTTCCCAAGTTAATTCCGCTCCGTCCTTTAACTTTGTACTCAACAACGCCATTTCTTCTTCCTATCAGTTTTTAACTCCGCATAAGTAATTCATGGTTCCGCCTCTTTTGTATTACTTTCGCGCCATCGAGTTTTCATTCGATTTCATGAATTCACTTCATCATCGATTTATAAAGCTGCACAATCAAATATTCAATCAATTGCCTACACTCTGCACCTTGATTACTGTGAACTGATTCAAGCAATAGTGCGTATTGAATCAATTGTCATTGATTCAAATAAACAAAGTATCTTTGTATGAATTAAACACACCCAGAAATCAGAGGCTGTGGTATTGCTTGCGTCCTTCAATAAAAGTCCAAATCTGATCGATTCTCCATTGAACACAAGTTCAAACCGCATCCAACATTCAATAGTCAATATTTTCTGTATTGTGGCTTTCCTATAAGGATCGATATCGATTAACACAATCGATACTCCTCTTGATTTCACTCAGCAAAACTCGACACAGGTTATTTTAATATCAATGGAATTCTGAGAAGATTAAACCTCTTCACACAGAGACTAATAATTCAACTTAATTCTTCCGCATATAAACCCTTTCAAAATTTCATTATTCTGCATTGATCCGCTTCACCTTTGCTTCTAATTTCGATGTGCCATTAAATCAAATCCAGTGTGATTATTTAGACCTTGATTCCTTGCCTTCTATTCAATGGAGCTCATGGTTGATCGATCCTTCTAGTGATCGATACACCTCGATATATATATACATAATCACAAATAAAACACCTTTACATAGAGTTTTACACTGCTCACAAACCCTGAATGATTAACTCATACTTTCACAAAGAATTCAAGAAGTCCATATATGCATGGTCCAATCAGTCAATAACAAACCCTTCTGCAACTTCCCCTTAGGCCTACAGGAACAAACCCTGTCCAAACTGAATCACTCAAACACTCTGCAGCTCTCCAGATCTGCTACTTCTGCTTCTTTGCTCCTTTGCTTCATCTATTGCCTCTTTTTGCTGCCCCTGCTCCTTGTCTATCTCCTTTGCCTTATTGCTGGTTCTTCTTTGTTCTTTTACCTTAGTGATAGTTCAGGTGCTTCTTCTTTCTTCTCCTTTGCCATCAATGACAATATTTCAAACAGTCTCCCCCTTTGGCATTGATGGCAATACTTTAATACTCTTCTTTTGCTTGCTTTTCCTCCCCCTTTGACATCAATGGCAAAGGGTTGCACATTTCCCAGTGTGGATTCTATCTTTGCATTTCCTCTCTCTGAGTTGTGTTTAGGCCCTTCTTCTCATGGCTTTATACCTTGCTACTCCAGACTGGTGTACATGAGTTGTTGAGAGAACAGTTTTGAGAATTATTGAACTTGTATATACATAGTAAGTTGATACCATCCCAAAGAACGGACTGCTTGCACTTGTATAGAGTGTAGGTGATGATAGAACAACCATATGTAATCAGACTTATATAATCAGAGATGCACCATTGGACCCATACTGAAAATATGAGATTGCTTTAAATATACTTCAGTCTCTAGTATGATCTTCATCAGAAATATATATCTGTTGAGGAAGATTGTAGATGGAATATATCTTCTTACGCAATACACATCTGTAGTACAACATCTGTTCAATTATGATGATGCCAATATATCTTTTATAGTTGTGGTTTACCTTTCCTGCCTATTGGAGGTGATATGAGCTAGGATGCTGACAAGGATATTACACTTGAATTAACCAGAATTTAATCTAAGAGATCAAATGACTTTACTGCTTTCAAAACAAACCCTTGAGGCTAGATACATTCAATGTATTGGTTAGTCTCACTCATCAACCATGCAATTTTATTTATGACATAAGGGGGTATGTATGTCAATGATCAACCTTTCTTTAATGGTGAAATACCAGAAAATCCTTTATGCTGAAGTATGCTTTTGATGAATCAATAATAGACTTTTGAGCTTCATCTGTAAGATTAATACAACTAGTCCTTCATACTTCCGATATTTAACTATTCTATCATGATGATCTTCAACAAAACATCTTCAAGTTGTTTAATCGAAATCTCAGCAAATAGACTTCACACAGTTTTATGAATGATCTTAAGAGAGAGGCCTTGAATATATATCTGTACTGACTTGAGGAAGGCATGCAGTTATATCTAGAAATAGATACTGCTTCAATGCTCAATATACTACTTCAAGTGTAAACAAGATAATGATCCTTTTGCTCTTTCATTTACCCTTTTATGCTTTAATAATGTAGATCACGCTGGGTATACTACCTTGATGTACTTTTTCTATAATCCTTTGATCCTGAGGACCTGTACCATTCCACTGCTCCACTGATAACACTTCGTATTCTGTTGATAGGCATGTTGCTTGTACCAAGTACCAATTGATACTACTTTCACTTTAGCTCACACATGAACCCATAGTTAAGACAACCTTCATAGTTTCTACTATTGAGCTCTCCACTGTTAACAACAATTATCAATATACTGAATTTGATCTTGGCATCATTAACCTTTTTCTTAGTCTGTCATTCTAGTTTAAAAGAATATCACTGCATTTTCCTTTCTAGGACTGCTCCAGAATCATTGCTGCTTTATATACAATTCAACTATTATAACATAATGATGTTCAGGAAGACATCTTCAATTTCTATACCAGAAATCTTCATGGGTTGATCACTCAGAGATTTATCACTCACTTAACTGCATTCCTCCAAGGGGACTTTTTATAGATGAATGATGTAATGATATAATGATGATAGGCACTTCTCTTACTCATTCTTCTTAATGTGATTCATTGTTAATTCTAGTAGTATGATGCACAATGTGATCATCCTTTATGGGTCTTTCCAGTTATGTAGCTTGAAACATAATTTTTGTGTTTTTAACCATTCATCACTTAATGTGCTGATGTCTTATTAGCTTACATGTTCATGGCTGAAGTTCCCTCCTACCATCATGGCTACTTGCTGCTTTCTCTCCTTCCATCAACCTGTTGGCTATTGTGTGCTTCAGGTATTCTTCTTCCTTTATAGTTCTCTATTAGAGAAATTGTCCTTTCCCTTCCTGATCTTATAGTTGTTCTTATTTCATGGAGCTCTTCTTAGACTACCTTTGTGGGGACTATTTATGAACTGCTCTCCCCCTGGGATGTTGCTTCATATCTATCACTGGTTGGATATTTGCGTTGCTTCCTAGAGCAGCTCCCCCTGAGACTATGATGGATTCATTATGTTATTGAGGTAACAGGCTCCCCCTTTCTCTTTTCCTTCCATACTTTATTGAGGTTCTTCATAATGTGTGCACTTATTTTTGATTCATAGTTTTGTTTGATTTGATTAGATTCCATCATCTGTCTAGAGTTCTTTAATGTATATGGAAGTTTACAGTCTTTTTCTTTGTGACCAAGCTTGAGGCATACATAACATATTATTTTACCAAGGTACGTTTGAGCTGAAGTATAATATTTTGTTCCCCTTTTTGAACACAATTTACATTCAACAGATTTATGTCCAAAATTATTGCATGCATAACATTAGCCATGGAAATGATTTGTGTACCTGGTGAAAGATTGTCCTTTCCATTTGCTTGCTTGAGGGGTTCTTCTCATTTTCTGCATCCTTTTCTAGTTGGAATGGATTTGCTTGGTCTTACAATATGCTGCAATATGTCCAGGTTTGTGGCAGGAAAAACAAGTGATACTTCTCATAGGAGGAAAGAACCTTCTTTGACATCTTCCAAATTTATTCAATTCATATTCAAGAGTGTATGAGCCTTTTTCAGCTAACTGTTTCATCCTCTCATTCTCTGTCCTTTCATGTTGCTGCTTGTTTCTGTTTGTTTCTTTGCAAATCATGTTCTTGCTGGCTTCTACTTCTGTAGGAATCTTCTGAGCTACTTCATTATCCTCTACAATTTTTACAAAGATGATATTCCTGTTATCTTCTACCTTGGACTTACTGGTTTCTCATTCATATCCTATCCCAGTCTTTATGAGAGGGGATATTTGAGCATTTAGAATTTGGTCCAAATATTCAAAGCTTGTCATTTGAGGAGTATTCATTATTAATTCTCTTTGGGATTTTTCTAATTTCTTTCTCATGCACACTACTTATTCTTCCAATTTCTCTTGCTTTTGAATTTTATCCTTTATTTGCTTTAGTAGAGTGTCTTCTACTTTCCTTGCTTCTTCAAGTTGTGTCTTCAGGCCAACAATTTCTTTCTTATCTTCATATTATTTCTCATCACATATTTGCACCAATTTCTTCAGGTCTTTGTTTTCATTCTTCAATCTTCCTATTTCAGTCAAGGCTATGTCAAGTTTGGCTTTTTCCTCAATTGTAATTTCTTCATGGTACTCACATCCATTCACACTAGAAGGTACCTCATTTGATTGAACATTTTAATTTAGACATGAATTTTTCTTCTTCTTGATTCTCTTCTCCTTCTTGACAATGCAACCACTAGTGTCTCCTTCATGAATGAAATGCAATCTATCCGAGATTTCTTTTGTAGAGGTTAAATCCATTATTAACTCAAGATACTTGTTGTGAAGACTATTATATATCACACATTTTTCCTTGGCATTCCACTGTTGTTCTTGCACCGAGGGAGAGTCTGTGCAGTAACTATCACATACAAGTTTCCATACCTCAGGTTCATAAGCCATTAAATCTGTTTTAACCTTATCTCTCCATTTCAAAAAGTTTGTTGTATTTAACACATGTACATTTTGATAGTCCATGACTCAACCAGATTTCCTTCAAGCTATTAGGCTTACACCAAAGGAACTGGCTCTGATACCAACTGTTGAACCCTTAGTTAAACTGAGAGGGGGCGGTGAATTAGTTTAACACATTCATGGAATTTTAAAACTTTCCTTTAAACTTATTTACACCTTCATTTCATGATCAACTTAATAAGTGAGAAATCTTAATATGTGAGCAGCAAGTATTAAGTAGATTAAATAATGTAACAACAATCTTAGTATGTGAGCAACAAGTATTAAGCAGATTAGATACACCTTATCAACACATAAGCATCATGCACATACACAACAGATATAAGTGGAAACCCATAAGGGAGAAAACCACATCTTATTATTGTTGTGATGCAAAGGCAAGCTCCAAATCCCTCTCACCACTGATTTTCAGTAGGCTCCAACCTACAGGAGACTCCTACCTCAATTCTGCAAGCTACAACTTGCAAGGAAGCTCCAACTCCCATCTATTTTCTGCAAGCTCCAACCTACAAGAGGCTCCTACCTTAGCCAGCTACAACTGATTTCTATTAAGCTACAACTTGATATGGAAGCACCAACTTCCTCTATTTTCTGCAGGCTAAAACCTACAGGAGGCTCCTACCTCAGTCAACTTCAACTGACAACTATCAAGCTACAACTTGATATGGAAGCACTAACTTCCTCACTCTTTAAAAAAATCACATTCTGATTTACCTGGATATCAGATTTGTTCTGTACCTTCTTCACTACTGTCCACCAGCCTTAATTTCTGCCTTATATCATCTCTGAATCTCCATTGCTTCTCTATCTACTCCTCCTTTTTCTCTGCCTCATTTCTCCATTCTCTAACCTCTCTATGCATATCTTTGTAATATTATTTATAGAGATTATCTCATGACTGTTAGCATTCCTTAGGGAATTCGAAATGAACAGCCTTGACTCTTTGCCTTCCACTTTCTCATTTCTTTGTCCAACTCATTCAGAGGAATATAGCAGTAATACATATTTCAATATTTCAGTGGAGTTTTGTTTTCCTACGGAGACTTGCCTTTGCATCACAAATAATATAAAATAAATAAAATTTAAATTTTCAGTTACAATGAGAATTTCAATTCAACCCATTCAGTTCTTGGCTTGCTGTGCGTTTGTATTTTCTGCTGTTGTCACTGTCTTTTTCAGTTTCTGCATACTCTCCAGTTTTCCTTGCATGTAGAATGCATTTCCCAAAATGTTCCAAATCTGGCAACTGTTTGTCATGTAACAGTTATGCATATATAGCTGTTTTCTATGCATGTACACCTGTCAAACCCACATTTTCATTCCTGTGCATGTAAAAATGCATTCCCTTTAATGCCCAATCTAAGTTCATTTTCTGGGAAAATTCAAACCTCTATGGAAGCTTATTTCAATTCCTGGTTATAAAACCACACCCCCTGATTTCAATATCTTTGTCTCATGTGGAAGCTTTGTTTTTTTCCTTACTTTGCAAGATTACAAACTATAGGCTAAAACCCACTTTATGAAATATATCAGGTTAATAATTGACTTACAATATTGTCTAAGTATGATTACCACAACTTTAACAACTCCGCACTTCCCTCTTTGATTAAGTAACCAACCTGCGGTTATATGAACCTTCGCCACAGTATATTAAAGTATCTTCTAATCATAGGGTTCTTACCTTATTATAATCTCCGCCATCACATTTCAATCATACCATTCAAGCGTTATAAACCTTGATTTTAAAACCAAACCCCGCAAATATATGAATGCCCGTTTGACGATCATCGTGCTCCATACATATTAAAGTTTGATGAGTATCCAAATATCAACGAATATTAAAAAGCCTCTGACCTTTTGGATCAAATGGTTGGACCCACCATCAATGAGCATTATAAATAATCACTCATAATACAACAACCCATACTATACTTATTCGAATTAATATTCGAATATTACAATGAAACCATGTTATAAGTGTCGGCATATAACTCAGGTTTTATAATTTAACCCCAATGGTCAATAAGCCATATTGAAACCTGAATTTGATTTATAACCAAAATTCCGATGAAAACTCAAGTCCGTTTGGGCCCCACGTGTCAAACCTGTTTAAATAAACATTCATATGTGACTCCAACTCTGCTTCAAAGCCCAAAACAACCTGTGGTCAAAATACACCAATCCACTATACAATTGTACCAGGCGAACAACTCAGTTCTTTGAAAGAGCTACCTTGGTAAAACCAAATGCACTACATATATTAGTGTGATGGTTGGGTTCGGCCCCACCAATTTATATAACTCTAACCCAATTTCACATTTGAATTTATTGTTAATAATTCAACCTTGGATTAAAACCCCTTCACCGCTTGTGTCTATCATAATGAATTTATAATAGAAATCAACTTTAAACCTATAAAACTTACCATTCAACATATATTATGTTCTGGACCCACAGCAATTAACGCACGAGCATGTCTGCCCATCCAATGACGTTCTCACACTCCATCTGAAATGTATATAATCTACCGCCTATCGCATTACAACGACACACAAGGGTTAATTCCTCCAACTCAACAAATCAACGTTGTACTCTTTCTTTCGGGCCCACAAGGATTTAACTTACCTGACCTTAATCTCCATGCAACTCCACTTGTGATCCAATGGTGGTCGCAACACATCAACCCACTATGTGAAATCCAATGGATATCGCAAAAGTTTTAACCTCGTGACTTAACACACAAAAATAATGCAAAATTCGTGGTTTTAAAATACCACTTCAAGACACGCGTCAAACGCTGGAATGTATTGCATTTTTTTTCTTGATACCACTTACCGTTTAAAACTTATGCGAAAACCATAAATGGTTTTCGATTTCCGCCTTCACAGTTCTACTATTCAATTGCTCAAGGTTCCATCATTCTACTGTTCTACTCACATCACTTCTTCGCAAGTTAATTCCGCTTCGTCCTTTAACTTCATACTCAACAATGCCATTTCTTATTCCTATCAGTTTTTAACTCTGCATAAGTAATTCATGGTTCCGCCTTTTTTGTATTACTTCTACACCATCGAGTTTTCATTCGACTTCATGAATTCACTTCATCATCGATTTATAAAGCTGCACAATCGAATCTTCAATCAATTGCCTACACTTTGTGCCTTGATTACTGTGAACTGATTCAAGCAACAGTGTGTACTGAATCAATTGTCATCGATTCAAATCAACAAAGTCTCTTTGTACAAATTAAACACACCCATAAATCAGACGCTGTGGTATTGCTTGCGTCCTTCAATAAAAGATCAAATCTCATCGATTCTCCATTGAACACAAGTTCAAACTGTATCCAACATTCAATAGTCAATAGTTTCTGTATTGTGGCTTTCCTGTAAGGATTGATATCGATTAACACAATCGATACTCCTCTTAATTTCACTCAGCAATACTCGACACAGGCTATTTTAATATCAATGGAATTCTAAGAAGATTAAACCTCTTCACACAGAGACTAATAATTCAACTTAATTCTTTAGCATATAAACCCTTTCTTGATTTCATTGTTCTGCATTGATCCACTTCACCTTTGCTTCTAATTGCGATGTGCCATTAAATCAAATCCAGTGTGATTCTTTAGACCTTGATTCCTCGCCTTCTATTCAATGGAGCTCATGGTTTATTGATCCTTCTAGCGATCGATACACCTTGATATATATATATATATATATATATATATATATATATATATATATATATATATATATAGAATAAAAAATAAAACCCCTTTACACAAAGTTTTACACTGCTCACAAACCCCGAATGATTAACTCATACTTTCACAAATAATTCAAGCAGTCAATATATACATGATCCAATCAGTCAACAAAAAACCCCTCTGCAACTGCCCCTTAGGCCTATAGGAACAAACCCTATCTAGACTGAGTCACTCACACACTCTGCAGCTCTCCAGATCTGCTACTTCTACTTCTTTGCTCCTTTGCTTCATCTGTTGCCTCTTTTTGCTGCCCCTACTCCTTGTCTGTCTCCTTTGCCTTATTGCTGGTTCTTCTTTGTTCTTTTGCTTTAGTGATAGTTCAGGTGCTACTTCTTTATTCTCCTTTTCCATCGATGACAATATTTCCAACAGGAGGGTGGAGCCCCAAGACAGGTGTCGGGGTTTCATTGGATGACGGGTTAAGTGGAGGATGGGCCCCGGGGTGGACAGGTGGTGGATTGTGAATGGGCGTGGGGTATAGTGGAGAGCGGGGCCCATATTTAAATATTTTTAAAGGGTTAAGGAGCTCTTTATAAGGTTTGCGGGGTGTATGAAATGAATGGCGGAGGCAAACTTTCCATGGAAAAAAGGGCTTTAGGGATAAGCGGGAGGTCGAGGTTTATGAGGTAAAATGGGGTTGGTGCTAAGAAGAAAGGGGCTTAAGGCCTATATTTCATATGGGTGGGTTTTTAACATAAAAACAGAGTTTTTATATAAAAATTAAAACACCCGAAAGGCTAAAGCTTGGTTTTAAACAATGTAAAAGGAAAATTTTACATTGTTCAATATATATAAAGGAAAATGAGGAGTAGGGGCTTCCTTTATGAGGGTTTAGGAAAGGGGAAAAATGGATTTTTTAGAGGGAAAAGGGAGTGAATAAGAGTGTGAGGAAGGGAATAAAATGAGATCAGTAGGCCTAGAAAATGGAGTCTTTTTGGAACAGTGGGGTAAACTTCAGAAGGCAGAGAGGGAAAGATAGTGAAACAATTGACTTAGGATAATGAAGGCAGTGAGATTTCTAAAGATAGTTGGTAGAAAAATAATGCTATCTTTAGTTGCTTGTAAAATATACACAATCACGTAATGAATTCTATAAAATACAGGAGGATAACAGTGGCTCCACTTGGGGAGGGCAGCTCCTTTAGGAGGTGTCATGAACATCAGAGACAAAATATCTGGAAGAAGTAGACCAGTGCTTTGTTTTACACCCTAACAGACCTCCATTTCTTTAATTTTCTTCTTCGAAACTATGACCTTCAACATCTGAAAACAACATGATCATTCCAACTCTACTTCTACCTACCCATCTTACTTTTCCTAACATTTTTTCTTCATTGGGTGCATTAGACTTCCAAACCCTTAACATCAATTTTTTTTTTTGAAAACAGGAAACTATCTATTTCTACACTTATATCATCCAAGAGTTTATATTAAGTTGATGAACTCATTTATTAATCTACCTAATCTAACTATCTGTCAAGTTTAAATAGTTTGATAGATTTTCATTCTCTAATCTAAAACAGAAAATTGAAAACATAACCAAATCAGGATTAGACAGTCTGATTTGTTATGAGCTATGCCATTCTGTACAAGTTGCACATTGACCTTATTTGCAGTAAAATTAAAACAAAAACTTGAGGGCTTGTAGTGTGAGATTTTTTATGCATCCCTCTCTTTCCTTTGGTTCATATTTTGATTATTTTGGAACCATTATCTCTTTTCCTAATCAAATCTACTGATAATCCAAGTTTACATAGTTTGGAAAATCTTCATTTACTAACCTATCAGCAAAAAATTAAAACATGCTCAGTCATGATTAGGCTGTATGACTCAACAACACTTTCTTTTCTAAAGTAGTGGCATTTGGACTTGCACACTTTCATAAATTTTCTTTTTGGTATGGGGTTGTACCTTTTCTTTTATCTGCCCTCTTTTTCTTCCTTTTCTTGTTTTTGTGTTTATTGTTTCCAATCTTTTCTTCAAGCAATGTTATTTACAATGGAAAAAGCTTTAAAATGCTATATTTTCAACAAATGTAATGCTTGAACACAAGACCTCCAAAAAGTTATGTTCCATCCATCTCTTGAAGGAAGAATGCATTGTTACCTTTGGCAGAATGAATGAGGTATGGGCCTTTCCATAAATTTTCAAAATTTTCATGTTTTCCCTTATCTTCTCTCCTTGAGTCCCATTTTAGCACTTTTTCACCAATTTTGAAATCATTGGCCTTAGTTCTCTTATCAAACAACTTCTTGATGTTTTCTTGTACTTGCTGTGTTCTATTATAAACTTCCTCTAAAGTTTGCTGCAACTACACAGTCTAATTTATCCTTCTCATCATGTCATCTTCTTCAGATTGTACTTCTTGGATCAACTTCATGGATGGAACCGCTAAAATGGTTGGAAATAGAGCATCTGATCCATACACTAGCTGATAAGGAGACATCCCAATTGACTTTTTATTTGTCAATCTGTCTGCCCATAGTGCATGGACTATTTTACTGTGCCATGATTTTTTTTTCTTCCAACAACTTCTTGATGATGTTTACCAAAATTTTGTTTGATGATTATGCCAACCCATTACCTTGAGGGTGATAAGTTGTAGAATTACCCAATATAATCTAATATTTGTGGCAGAAATCCACCATATTTTTGGATCTAAAGGCAACAACATTGTCAGTGATAATCTTCCTAGGACAACCAAATCTGGATAAAATATGATTTTCAAGGAATTTAATGATGACTAAGTCTATGGAATTCCTAGAAGGGATGGACTCTATCCATTTTGTAAAGTATCAGTTGCTGTGAGGATCCATTTGTGTTGGGCAGATGAAGCATGATGGATTTCCCCAATGAAGACTAGGCCTCACTGTTGAAAAGGAGCTTTAACATTGATATGAGGCAAAGGTAAGGGTAGCAGATTTCTCTTGCCTTCAAAGATTTGACACTTATGGCATGAAATTACCATTTTATAGATATCTTGAAAGAGGGTGGGCCAATAATAACCAGCTCTAAGGATTTTATTAATAGTAGTTTT
Organism: Pinus albicaulis; assembly: GCA_034641835.2. NCBI lineage: Eukaryota > Viridiplantae > Streptophyta > Pinopsida > Pinales > Pinaceae > Pinus > Pinus albicaulis. The sequence continues at coordinate 1,385,518,326 of CM076572.1, read as the reverse complement.
CCAATAGAGGTGGTCTCCACATTCTCCTTCATGGAACTCATGCTTGATCTTATCTGCATCATTCTTAGGAAAAAATTTAAGCAATAATCCACTAGCATTTTTCTAATATAAACTTTTATCTAAAATGCAGTAATTTATAGCTTTCAACTTTAAGAATCTTACCTTTGTTTTAGACAAACTAGGGGGAACATTAAGATTAAGAAGCACATATAAAATGTCAGCATACCAAGATGAATTCATAAAAGAATATTCAATGAGTGGAATTTCCAAATCCTCTTGTTCATCTAATGCATCTATCATGTTTATGTCAAGAGCTTGAAAATTGGTTTCACCCATGAGTTTTGCAAGTCCTTTTCCTTTGATGAGCTTAGTGGGTTTTATTTCTAAATCATATTCTAATATAACAACAATCCATTTGCCTCTTTTACCATCAGGATCTTGTGTTAAGATGTATTTCACCACTGAGTGAGGCACAAATGCAATAATGTATGAGTGTAAAATGTAAACTTTGAAGTCTTTCAATGCCTTGATTAAATCAAAGGCTTGCTTTTCCATTATGTTGTATTTTAGAAGTTCATCTCTTAATGCCTTGCTGAAGAATGCAATAGGTTGCTCTTGTTCCTTTATGTTTTTCTGTAATAGGACAAAAACAACTGTATGTTTTGATGCAAAGGAGAATATGAAGAAGCTTTTAGTAAAATCAGGGCTAGTTAGAACTGGTGTTTGGGTGAGTGCTTGTTTTACTAGTTCAAAGGATTGCTTTGCTTCTATGGTCCACTTAACTTCTGTTTCTCTTTGTAGCATATTTATAATGTTTCTATGGAGTTCAACAAGGTTGGGTATGAACCTTCTTAAGAAATTTATCTTTCCAATGAAAGATTGTAGTTCTTTGATATTTCTAGGATGGTTGATTTGCAATATTCCTTCAATCCTTTTTGGATCTATCCTTATTCCCTCTTCAGATATAATATGACCTAGAATTTTACCTTCTTGGAGGCCAAACAGAGTTTTCTTGGGATTTAAGGATAAACCATACTTTATACGCTTCTCAAAGACTTTTCTTAAGTGTATTAGGTGTTCTTCATCTATTTTGGAATAGGCTGTGATGTCATCAAGGTAAATCACAATGAAGTAACCTATTTCTTCTGAGAAAGAAACATCCATGGCTCTTTGAAAGGTGGCACCAGCATTCATTAAAACAAAAGGCATTTTCACATACAAGAAAGTGCCCTAAGATGTAGTGAAAGTTGTCTTTAGTTGATCATCTGGGTGTACTAGCATTGATTGTACCCGGAGAAGCCATCTAGCAAAGAAATTGTCTTAGAACCTACTACCCTTTGTAAGATGTGATCTGTTAAGTCCCTATATTAATAGTGTAGTCCCTTATTATGTTAGTGTAGCCCCCCTTATTGTTATTATTGTACCCTTGTAACCCCCATTTTGTTTGAGATTTATCAATTGGCTAAAGAAGGTGTTGCTCTTTGTATCCTCATAATGTGCTATCATTTCCTCCGTAAAAATTGACCAAGTGACAATTTTTTTACGGGAGCAAAGCCATCGATACCATACAAATGTATTTTGTTCTAAATGTAAAGTTGTAATGCGTACCTTTTGTGTGTTTTGCACGTTATGGAGATCAAAATATTGCTCCATCTGTAGTATCCATGTTACAGGATCCTTTCCATCAAACTTCCTCATATCCATTTTTGGAATATGGTGGTTCTTCCCGCCAACATTTGAGGTTATGAAATCACGATTAACATTTATTTTGTTCTCATCATGAGGTTATTCTACTATATTTCTGCCATTAGGAATCGTTTCTTGTTTTAAGCTTGTCATAAAGCCTTCCATGTATGCTTTTAGATCATTCTTCATGTTTTCCATGTTGTATTTCATGTTTTCATCAATCTTAGCTTCCATGTCATCAATCTTAGCTTTCATGCCCACTTCCATGCCATCCATCTTAGCTTCCAAACCATTCATCTTAGCTTCCACACCTTTCTTCAAACCATCCATCTTAGTTTCCATGCCTTTCTTCAAAACTTCCATTTCATTTTTTGTTGTTCTTTGCGAGAGCGAAATTTGTTGCACTTGCTCTTGTAATTTTGATATGTCATGTTGCCATTCTTCGTGTTCATGAGTCACAGTAGAGCCTTATAAAGGCTTAATGGGAGTTGAATTCTTTTTAGGGGCCATTTTAGAATCCAATACTGATATCTATTCTACAATATTCCCTTGGAATCAATTCAACTTGATTCTTCAAACAAGACTTATGCAATTCGGAAAAAAAATACACACCTTTTACTTGCTTTTTAGGAGCTCTATATTGAAATTGAATTATCTCTGTAATTGAGAATCTTCAATATCTAAAATTCACTGATGTAGTATCCTTCTGAACTGTCTTTCAAATGCCACAGGTATGATCTGATTTGGATTCTTCAAGACAAAGTTATTTCCAATCTCCCATAATGACCCAATTTTGGACTGGTTCAGTAGAGCAAACTTGTACAACTTGCCACGTGTCATTGTTTCGTCCTTCATCTCTGAAATTGATATCCAAGAAATTGCAGTCCGTGTACTTGTAACCAATTTTTACGGCACTCCAATCCAATGCCCAGAGAGAGAGTTATTGAACTTTTCCCATGATCACCTCTTTTAGATGAAATTCAGGAGCCTGAAAAAGCACTACCTTCCACAGATCATATCTCCAAAAATATTGCGAACCAAGCTCTGAAATTTTTTGAAAAATTTCCTTAGGATTTTAGCTTCACACCATATTAATTTTAGATTCTGAACCTTCGTAGACAATTTTTTATAGCGAAAATTCCACGTTGACCTGTTTAGGAGCCTGAAAAAAGACCTAACTTCCACAGATCATATCTCCGAAAATATTGTGAACCAAGCTCTGAAATTTTTAGACAAACTTCCTCAAGATTTTAGCTTCACACCCTAACAATTTACACTTCTGAAGCTTTGTAGAAAACAAGTTATATCGAAAATTCCATGGTGACCTGTTTGGAGAAGTGAAACCCTAGAATCCAAAGCTCTGATACCAAATGTTGTGTAACCAGCTCCAAAAATAGAAGAAAAGAGATATAAACGCCTTATAAATGAGCCAATTCTAGGGGTAAACCTCCAATACATTACATAAATGAAAAATTCTTGGATGATACAATTTACAAAACCTCCTTTCTATATATAGGAGTCCATGGGGCCATAATGTAATCCTAGTGGGCCACAATGTAATCCTAGCCGACCTAACAATAATAATTTAAGGGCACAATAATAACAAAATGGGGGTTACAAGGGTAAAATAATAACAATAAGGGGGGCTACACTAACATAATAAGGGACTACACTATTAATATAGGGACTTGATTGTACCCGGAGAAGCCATCTAGCAAAGAAATTGTCTTAGAACCTACTACCCTTTGTAAGATGTGATCTGTTTTGGGCAAGGGGTAGTTGTCCTTTAAAGAGGCTTTGTTCAAGTTTCTAAAGTCTATAAAAAGCCTTATTTCTCCTGTTTTCTTCCTTACAGATACAATATTAGATACACATTCTGAGTATCTCAGAGGGACTATTATTCTAGCATCATACATTTTCTTGATCTCCTTCTCAACCAGGGGTAATTGCACAGGGTTTATTCTGTGCAATTTTTGTCTAAAAGGCTTCTAGTTTTCTTTAAGGGGTATGTTATGCTAAATTATCTCTGTATCATATGACTTTAAATCTTCATACTCCAAGAGAAAACATCAGAAAATTCCCTAAAAAGCTTAAGATATTTCAGTTTTATGTGAGCTGGCAGTGTTTTGGATAGTTTAATCATCTTGGGATTTTCTTCACTGCCCATGTTGCACTCTTCTATTTCAGTTTCAGTGGGTTCCATTTTTGGATTTTTTTCAACATAATTAAAGTCAAACAATTCTTCTAGAGGCACCGGTACCTTTGGCAAGTTATCAGTGTTAAATTGCAGCACTTCAAAGTCTTCTTTTTCTGAATCAGTGCATAGTTCTGTTTTATGTTTATGTTCTTGTGTTAACAGATTTATTTCAGCAGCGTCAGGAGGTTCTTCTTTGTAAGATTGTTCCTTAGTAGAGAAGTCATATTCATACTTTGAGTCTGAATTTGGCACTTCAAACTCATTTCTGGACTGTATGAAATCTTCTATCTATTTATCTCCTTCAAAAACTTTCCAGTATTTTGCATTATCTGAGACTGCTGGCCTATATTTGACTTGGACTGTATATTGTTTGCTTTGATGAGGTTTTTGACATGTACTAGTAGCAAATGCTAAACCATTGGCAAGAATAATTTGGTTTCTAGGGAAAAAGGTGAGCTCATATTCAACAAATGTTTTTAAAAGGTAAATGGAATCATCCCTATATGCTCTCAGTCTTGGATGCTTGGCTATGTATTCTCCATTTATCTGGCTAATAACTAGTTCTAAATCTCCATGGACAATTATCCTCTTGGCTCCTAATTTCTTCAGTAAGTGTAGTCCTAAGAGGAGTGCTTCATACTTAGCTATGTTATTAGTGCATTGAAAATTTAGCCTATATGAGTGGCCTTCAACATGATTGTTTTCTGTGTTATGCACCCATATGCGTCCAATTTTATACTCCATCAAAAATCATACTCCAAAGAGGTCCAATTTTAGATTTGTTATCAAAGTTATTTCTGGCCTCTTCCTTCTGTTTGTTGTGGCTGTCACCATGTTGTTCCTCAAGTTCTGTACTATGTTTATCTTTTATTTGTTCCCCAAGGTCTCCACTGTGTTGGCTCTTTTATATTTTTCTTTCATGGTCAGCCCCATGTTGATGGTTGTCTTGTTCCCTTTGATTTTCATTATGTTTGCTATGCTATTCTGAGTTAGCAAACTGTTTTGGCCATTCTTTCTTCATTTCCTCTTTTTCTATGATTGTTTTCTCATTTTCAATCACTTTCTCATTGTGATTTTCATCATTGTAAAGAACGAATGAGTCAAGGTCTGTGTGAATAGAGTAAAGAGGGGAGTTATCGGGTCTTTCTTGACTGGTAACCATAAATTTCATGTGTGTTTCCCTATATAGTCTTCTTGGTTGACTGAAAAAAGGGAGTGTGGCATAAGTTATATCCATCTGGAGGTTACCTTGGAGTTTAGCTCCCCAAGATCTTGAAAGGAGCATGGCATATTTAGGAGGTATATCAGCCACAACTATATCCATTACTAGGCTCTTGGTTGGTTTATGTGCTAAGTTGACACATAAATCCTTGATCAGGCCTAGGAATTTAACTCTGTTGGAATCAAAAGAATACAAATCTTTGTATGGCCTAGTTACTTCAAGGCCTAGTCTTTCCATTACCACTTTAGGCATGAGATTGTGTGATGCTCCTGAATCAAGCATGGCATTGTGAAATTTTTTATCATGGATGTTTAGACTGACATAAAATGGAGGGACTCCTCCTTCTTGAAATTTCCCTTCAACTTCTGGTCCAAACAGAAGCTCAGGTTTGTCATCATTTTAGTTAACAGAATCAACATTTTCTCCTATATTTAAAGCTCTTAAAAGTTGGGTTTTATATACATCCTGAGTGACTAGCTCAGTAAGAGGAATAGAGATTTTGATTTTAGCAATTTCACTCTCTATACTGAAGGGCATCTGAGTTTTGGAAATGTTTAAATCAACCTTTTTAGTCACTGTTTTCTCAGCAAATTTAGCTTGTTGGTTTTTATTATGTACAGCAATTACAACCGATTTTTTAGGAGAATTAGCTGAGTTTCTAGTGCTGCTTGGGTCACTATTTTGTTGGCCACTAGGTTGGCTATTTTTTCCTTGGTTTTTATCAGAACTTTTAGTTACTATGTTATTGTTTTCTGTTGTCTTTTTAGAAATGTTTTCAGAATTGTTTTTAGTAAAAATTTCAGAGGTTTTCTTTTTGGGAGTGTCTTGATTCTTCTTACTCCTAAGATCATATTTTCTGTGTACTTCCATTATATCATTTTCAAACCCTTGTTTGTAGTCTTTAGATTCTAGGCTCTCTTCTTCATAATGTGTAAATATGCCTTGTTCTTCTTCAGTGAAGAAAACAATATCCTCATTGTTTACTCCTATTAAATGCATATGGTTTTCCTCTGTTTCTTCCATCACCCCTTCATCCTCATCAACATAATTTTCTTGAAAGGGCGGTCTGATTTGCTAATCAGGATCTCTGTGTCTAATTTGAGGAGGGTTTCTCCTAAAGTTTTGGCTTTTATTTTGAGTTTGATTTCTATTTTGAGGAGCTATTTGGTTTTCTCTAGGATAAGCTCTCTCATTAACATTCAACCTCTCCATCATTCTTTCCATGGTTTTGACTAAGTTATCAATCTTTGTGTCAGATGTGGAGGGTACAAATTCTTCCCTATATGTGACTCTTTTCTCATTTTTCATCCTAGCTCTTTTGGCAATCAGATTTGCCTCTACGCATACTGCTCCCCTCTACATGTCTTCTAAGGTGAGGGGTTCTCTCTCTCTTAATTTGTAAGCCATCGCTGGGTCAAATCCATCAGAAAATTTCATTAAAGCTAGAACTTGTGGAGGTTTCATATGTATAGGCAGGGCATTGTACACACTATTAAACCTAGTGCAGTACTCTTGGACACCTCCTCCAACATTTCTCCTAATGTTTTCATATTTTGATAAAATTTGGAGAGGGTTCTTCTTGACTTCCCACTTATTTAGGAATAGTTGAAGAAAAATAGGGAGGCATTTATACTGTTAGGGGTTAAGCCTTTGAACCATTTTCTTTCTTCTCCCCCTAAACTTTGAGCAAACATTCTAAGTTTAACAGTTTCATCATCTATTTCTTGTCTGTCAAAGTAGTCATTCATTCTGTCCACATGTTTTTGAGTAGTAGTGGAACTACTAGCATCATATAAAGGAATCTTGGATTGATAATCCCGTGGTAGAATAACTAAAGGTAAAGGAATGACTAAGGGAGAATACCATGTTGCCATGATATGGGTTTGTAGAAACAATGAAGGGTTAACAAGTGGGGATTAGTAGAAGGAGGTGGATGATGAAGTGGAGTCGTTTGGAAAGTGGATGTGTGAGTAGGTGTAGCAGAAGTATTTGGACTAGCCAACTGACTTTGATAAGATTTAGATTGAGAGAAGCCAAAATTTTGGAGGAAATAGAAATCAGGAGGAGTGGAAGGAGAGGCCCCTCTACTATTACTTGGCTGTGAGTTTATAGGCTCAAGGTCTGTCTGGTCTATACCACTTTGTGACTTAGCTCTAAATAGGTTTATTTTGTGGTATAAGTCAAATGGGGTATTTTGTAAGGCTGTAAGGTTTTCAGGGACAAAACTTGCTCTGTGGATTGGTCTGTCAACAATTGGATTTTTAGATCTAGGAGAATTCTTAAGAATGCTTTCAGGATTGTCCACTATTGCAGGAGGGTTTAGGTTAGGATGGGATCTAGTATAGATTTTTCTAGAAGCCAGGATTTAGACCCAAGAATAAGAAGGTTGGATAGGTATGACAGTGTTAAAGAACAAACCAATCTTCACAAAAGAAAAACTTAAACCACAAATGTTTTCTTGACTGGGTTTTGTGATAATTTAATGATAAGTTTCACAATGGAGTCTATGGAAAACCAGTGGGGTCAGCAGTCCTACTGAAAACCAATGGAGTCACCAAGTGGATAATTTTTACTTGTTTTATATCACTGATTGTGGTCCACTATCAACAATCAGGAACCATTCTTGGCTGACACTTGATTCATTTTGATTTTAAAATGAGGTTTTCTGAATTTTTGAAGTTATCTATTACTCATTCCCCATTATGGTCGCCACTATGTTGGCTCCCTATGATTTGCAAGATTGGCAAGAACAAATGTTGCAAGGGCCAACATCAAAACCACTTTGGAGTCCTAGGATCTAGATTTCCTGGATTCAGAGAGGGATCTCTCTATGTAAGTGTCTTTAAATGATATTATTTATGCTTTTGTCTATGATATTAGGCTGGTTATGAAGCTCTGAGAACTTGTTGGTTTTGGTTGATTGAAAGGTCATTTGATAGGTCAAAGGTTTGAGTTGATTGAGGGAATGTTTTAGCCAAAAAGATAGACTATGAGAAAACATTAATCCATTCGGCTATGGAGTCATAAAAGGGTTTAATTTTTCAACAAATCTACAAGGGATTTCATAGGGCAAGCTAACTATATTAGATGTATCTCTTTAGATTAGGTTGATATGAAACAATAATAAGTTGTGAAGGCAGCAAAGCTATAGTCAGTTAAGAATCTGCTAGCTCTACTTAGAAAAGAAAAGCCTTTTAGGTAACTGTTTGAAGCAAGCCAAAGGACAAGCATACCATATACTTCTTTGGACAAACCTTAAGAAGCAAACCTTTTAAGACAACAATCCAGTAATGTAATATTCTAATTTTTGCATACAGCAAATTGGAATATTATTTTTTGTTGATTTCACCTAGGAGATGAATAAATGGGTAAGGAGGCCCATGAGCAATAAAAAAATAAATAATTTCCATCTTAATGTGGAAGGGGATCACCTTAGGAGCTGTATTTTACACTTTAAGTGTGAACAAGGGAAAAATAGATGTGGACAAAGTCAAGTTTGACTAAGTCAACATGCATTCTTGAGGAGGAAGAGATCATCCAAGTAAACTAGCTCAATGTGAACAAGGATCAGCCTAGACACACATATGAGAGAGGGATTGAAGACACCTTGGTGTGAAAGGAGGAAATATAGGTGAACGAGGTCCAGTTCATCAAGTCAAAAACGCTGCTACAAGAGGAGGGAAGCCAACAAGGATAGCGCAGTTTTGAAGGAGGAATCTTTACTAGGAAGTCACCTCATCAATGTGTGGGTTCGGGGAAGGAGGCTCACTAAGGATAAGAAGGAGGAGATAGCAGCAAGGAGATCATTTAGTATTGATCTATCTTGGGTCTTCAACTACTTTCATGCTTCAGCTATTTAGGTGTGGTTGCAGCACTGTTTAGTGCAAATATTTCTCATGCGGGAATTCCATCCTCTTCTTTGGATCAACTTGCTTAAGGGATCTAAAGGGAGGGATTTGAGCTTAAATTTTATCATCTGGCTTAGGGCCAATCAGAAATCAACATCTATAGCACATTTACCTTCAAAAACTGCGTCTTTTATGTAGGTGTAGCAGTAGCAGGGTTGAACCCTTGGATTTTGTACTAGTGTTTGAGGAGGAGGTGTTTATTCCCCTTCATAAGGTCTAATAAGGAACACCTTTTGCCATTTTCTGTATTGATCAGTTATTTTATGTTATATTCAGTCATGTAAAATATAAATTTGTAGTAGACTACGTTATTTTCTGCAGTACTGCCTTTTATACATGTGTATTGCTGGAAACCCTTGCCGGGTGCCTTATTTCTTGTGTAAAAGAGGTTAAACCTCCATTTCTTTGCTACATGATTAATACAATATTCAGAGTAGTCTTATTTCATCATTTTTTGTAGAAACCCTCATGGGAATTACTCTCTTACAGTCTTCAGAAATTCTGTAGCTGGAAGTCATGGGGTTGGGGTGTTTTGAGCTATCTGGAGATGGGGAGATCTGTCTAATGTAGCTAGAGTTATTTTTTTTAGCTCTAATTTTGTATGGGGGTTGTATATTGATCAAAATAATGGATCCAAGTCCCATTCCCCACTGTTATTGTTTTATTTTCTAGAAACAGCGTTTCTCATGCAATAGTTGCTCATTGTCCTGATTTGGGAATATTATAAGATATTCCAAAGGCTTCCATTTTTCCCTCATTTGGGAAATTACAGTGGTATCAAAGCTACCATATTATCTCAGCCCGTGGATTTCAGATCCAATCAGAAGATAATAATAAGAACAAATGATGGAGAGGATGAGATTACTCTCATCAATTTTCAGATGTAAGACGAAAGAAGGAAGCTGCATGGAGACCTCTGGAAGGTATCAAGAGGAAGAAGAAGAAGAACCAGACACTTCCTATCCTGATAGAGGGAGTGAAGAGCAAGGAGAGAAATTAGAACATGAGATTCTAAGTAGGTACTTGACAAAGTACAAGTATCACTTTAGAGCCTTCAAAGAGACTCTAAATTTTCCTCAATTCATTTAGATGAAGGAAGAAGAGAGACCATGCAGTAAAAGAGAGATCAAAGGCAACAGATTTCTGTTGTCCACATTTGATGGATCATCTACAGCAAGAACATGGGTAATGAAGCTGGAAGCCTTTTTCCTACTACATCCTATAGTGGAAAGAGAAGCTATGGAGATTTCGGCGCTGCACCTAGAAGGTGAAGCCAACACTTAGTGGTTCAGCCATTTGAGCCATGCAAGAGTATCCACCCTTGCTAAGTTGTCTCAAAAGCTGATCGGTAGCTTTGATGAGAAGTAATTGGTGGAGGAGAAGTCTTCACCACCATTGGAGGAGACCTATACCAGCACTGTCACAACCATGGAGGAGCAACTTTCAACATCAATGGTTGAGGGAGCCATTACATTGGAGGGAGAAGCCCTTGCAGCCCTACAAGGTGCTTCCAAATTTCATCAAGGTATGAAAGAATTTCCACCTTCTAGTATTGCAGCAAATCCTTCTAAAAATTGTGGAAATTTGTCTTCATATGACCAAGGGTCAAATATTATTGCTGAGAAAGAGTAGTAGGATTGCACTGCCCTGTGCAAGCTTGAATGGTTCAAAGAGGAGATGAACCATCATTCTCATGCATCCCTGTTGATTTTCACACAACCCTGGAGGTTGAAGTGTAATCTTTCAGAGGATGTCATGAACTATGTTCACCATACTCCTACAAGAAAACATAAATTCTTCTTTGAAGTGGAGTGTGAGGCAACAACTATACCACTGGAGAGACTATCAATGCTGGAAAAAAATAACAGTGAGGAGGCTTTGCCTTTATCCCATTTGGATCTTGATGGATTCAAGATGGTTATGGACATGAGATCTTCTGTAAGGGATCTCCAAGAAAATACATTTCAGCATTTCCTGAAATGAAAAGAAGAGAAATTGGTTGTGGAGGATGGTAGCCCTCATTGGAGGAATGCCAAGATAAAGAGGCATCCACATGGGGTTGAGTGGATGCGGATGGAGAGCAAGAGGCTGGTGTGCCACTTGAAAATTTATGATACAGGGCAGCAAGAGGCAAAGTTGCATTGGCTACTCTTGAGAGAGTTTGGCCATCATGAGGCATATCCTTTTCCGAAGGATATGAGGATGGAAGACACTTGGCAGGGCACTAACATAATATGGCAGCCGATGGGCTGGGTGTATCATGTTGATTTGATCCTCTTCATATCAATCAACATATTTTCACCTCATGATTTGTATGATGGAGGTGTGAGAGGGCAACAAGAGTCATTCTTGCTATGGCTTCTTTGGGGAGAGTATGGGCCGAGGTTTTTCCATACTCCTTATGGTATTTCAGGAGGGAGGAATGACACAATCAAGGTGCAAAGAGGCTACCCTTCAACATTGAGAGAAGAGGAGGAGCTTCCACATAGGAATAAGATCTTCTTACATAGCAGCAAGATTGTGGATTGTTTTGACATGTGGAATGTCACGGGAAGAAGTGATGGAGTGACTAGAGCCTTATCATTAAGGCCTATAGCGCTGTCACTTGAGAGTATGTTTCTATTGATGGAGTGTACCAAAGGGAGTATGCACCCTCTCTTCTTGCAGATTTTAATGAGAATATTCTCATGGGAGGACTCACTCATGGACCTCACATTCAGCTCACACATGATGCATGGTAATAAATACACTTATGTGCTTGTTGATTACTCTATTAAGTATTTGTATCTTCTCACCATATGTAAACAGTGCATTTCTCCACAAGAGGGCAAGATTATTTATTGGTTTCATGGTCACTTTAGGGCCAAATTTTGTAATAAACCATCTCTACATGACTTTGGGAAAGTGTTGTATTGTTTTTATTGTATACAATTGATATGTATTACTGCTTACTACTTCATAGTAGATGAGCTAACATGCATAGCTGAAAATTATTTGGAGGACAACTTGCCACTTGATGCTCTAAATCAACAGTTGGAAAGACTGCACTGTATCCACCAAGGAAACCATATGTATCATCCTCACTCTCACATAACCTTCAAAAAATTTCTGATTTGGATGAAATATGGTAGTGATGTGCCATTCACTTTGGATGGAATGGTTTGGGCTAGCATGATCCATAACTTTGGAGAGGGGATCTTTGGAGATTCAATATTTTTCTTGCCACTTGAGGGCAACTTGTTTGCAACCCATGATCAGCATGCACTCTACACTTATCATAAGTGGAGAGGAAGACAACATGGGGTAGGCTATCTTGTCTACCTTGTTAAGATCTTTAGCCCACCTACTTTGCATGAGCCAAAGGTGAAAGATATTCTTCATGAGTTACCATCCTGGAGGGTGACTCATTTTGTATGGTTAATAGCTTGGGGATGGGAGATTCCAATGGGGATGATGAATCCCAATATATATCAGCCCTCATGCCTCAAAAGGACCTTTAAATAGCCCATTGTTGCCTCCATAGATGTTTCAATATCACATGATGTTAGCTATTTGGAATGTTCACCAAAAGATAGCTTACACACTTGGGAGGGGCAGCTTGGAGATGTATTGATGGAACAACAGCTTGATATTTTCATATAAGGATGCTACAAGGGAAGAAGAGGATGTTCTTCAGTCCTATATTTTCATTTGCTTGAGGACAAGCAACATTTGAGAGGGGAGGACTGTAATATTCCAATTTTTGCATATAGCAAATTGGAATATTAATTTTTGTTGATTTCACCTAGGAGATGAATAAATGGGTAAGGAGGCCCATGAGCAATAAAAACATGAATAATTTCCATCTTAATGTGGAAGGGGATCAGCTTAGGAGCTGGATTTTACACTTTCAAGTGTGAAAAAGGGAAAAATAGATGTGGACAAAGTCAAGTTTGACTAAGTCAACATGCATTCTTGAGGAGGAAGAGGTCATCCAAGTAAACTAGCTCAATGTGAACAAGAATCAACCTAGACACACATATGAGAGCTGGATTGAAGACACCTTGGTGTGAAAGGAGGCAATATAGGTGAACTAGGTCCATGTTGGGGTCCCTTGTTTTGATAGTTTGGCAAATCAAAAGACAAGGCAACATCAAAACCAATCTTTAGATTCCCAGGATCTAGTCCTCTTGTTCTCAGAGAGGGATCTCTCGAATGTTTGTTTGCAAAGGTTTATCTTGTGTGCTTAGAATATGGATTTTAGACTAGTTATTAAGTGCATGTGTTTTTTTGTTTGGTTGGTTGTAAGTTGATCACTAGTTGTAACACTGAAACTCTCTGAAATAATACATAGTCTGTTGAAGTTGAAGAAGAAATTGAATTCTTGGAAGCTCTGATGATGTTGTTGCATGCTTGCTACTGAGAAGGCTCTATCATTGGATCCATGAGCTTGGCTGTTGGTGAAGTATTCTGAACTGTTCAATGTTTTCTCCTATTTTCATTCTGTTCCATGACTTCTTACTACAGTAGTTTGAAAGTTTTAGGCTAAGAAATGACTCCTGGAAGCACCTTAGACCTGTTCATCCTTCACTGTTTCATGTTTTCTTCTGCTGAAGTATTTTAGAGTCTTTAACCTCTCTCTTTAGTCTTCATGCTTGTTTATTTCCTTAATAGTTCAAATAGTTGGTTTCAGCATGATTTATGGTTCTCCCTGCTTGTCTGTTGCCACTTAAAGACTGTTATTGAAGTCTCCCTTCAAAGTTCTTTGCTTATAGTAAGTCAAGGAGGTCTATTCTGATCTTGCCCCTTGTCCTTGCTTATAAAATTAGCTTTAAAGGTCTTTATAGTTGTGATCATAGATGTATTTAGGTGTTCCCTCTTCTATGATCGTAATTATCAGTGAATCTTTCATGTTTTCTAAAGTCATTTGAAATAAAATCTTTGAGGAAATAGGGTGTTCCCCGAATCTTAGGTTTCATTTCAAAAGTTGTTTTGAAATAATTGTTTGCTTAAAGGAGTAATTTGTAGAATTCATGGTAAGCCCTATGTATCAAAAAGCTCTTTAATGTTCAAACCTATGTTTTCAAATTCCCTTTGTTGAGAATTAAACTTCTCTTTCCAAATCATTGATGTCCATCTCATTTCAAAAACCAAAGGATCTTGTGGCCAAGTTAGATTTGCCCTCTGATATCCCATATCCATTGAGAAGTTTGTCATAACCTCTTTTTGACTCCATTCAACCAGATGTTTCTCCATTCTATATATATTTCTTAGGCCTTTCATGTTTTGCTGTATCAATCTAACCAACCAAACAAACAAACACCTGCACTTAATAACTAGTCTAAAATCCATATTCTAAGCACACAAGATAAACCTTTGCAAAAAAACATTCGAGAGATCCCTCTCTGAGAACAGGAGGACTAGATCCTGGGACTCTAAATATTGGTTCTGATGTTGCCTTGTCTTTTGATTTTCCAAACTATCAAAACATGGGACCCCAACAGTCCAGATGACCAAGTCAACAACGCTGCTACAAGATGAGGGAAGCCAACAAGGACAGTACAGTTTTGAAGGAGGAATCTTTACTAGGAATTCGCCTCATCAATGTGTGGGTCCGGGGAAGGAGGCTCACCAAGGATAAGAAGGAGGGGATAGCATAAAGGAAGTCATTTATTATTTATCTATCTTAAGTCTTTGAATACTTGCATGCTTTAGCTGTTTAGCTGTGGTTGCAGCACTGTTTAGTGCAAAGAATTCTCATGCGGGAATCCATCCTCTTCTTTGGATCAACTTGCTTAAGGGATATAAATGGAAGGTTATAAGCTTCAATTTTATCATCTGGCTTAGGGCCAATCACCCATCAACATCTACAACACAGTTACCTTCAGAAACTGCGTCTTTTATGCAGGTGTAGCAGTAGCAGGGTTGAACCCCTAGATTTTGTACTAGTGTTTGAGGAGGAGGTGTTTATTCCCCTCTAGAAGGTCTAATAAGGAGGACCTTTGGCCATTTTCTATATTATTCAGTTATTTTATGTTATATTCAGTCATTTCAAATACATATTTGCAGTAGAATATGTTATTTTCTGCAGTACTTCCTTTTATACATGTGTAATGCTGGCAACCCTTGCCGGGTGCCTTATTTCTTTTGTAAAATAGGTTAAACCTCAATTTATTTGCTACATGATTAATATAATATTTAGTTCATTCTTATTTCATAATTTTATGTAGAAACCCTCATGGGAATTACTCTCTTACAGTCTTCAGAAATTCTGTAGTTGGAAGTCATGGGGTTGGGGTGTTTTGAGCTATCTGGAGCTGGGGAGATCTGTCTAATGTAGCTAGAGTTATTTTTTTTAGCTCTAATTATGTATGGGGGTTGTATATTGATCAAAATAAGGGATCCAAGTCCCAGTCCCCACTGTTATTGCGTTATTTTCCAGAAACAACGTTTCTCATGCAGTAGCTGCTCATTGTCCTCATTTGGGAATATTATAAGATATTCCAAAGGCTACCATTTTCCCTAATTTGGGATATTACAAGTAATCCTAAGACTACTTTCAGATAAATAAAAAAATTAATCTAACATTGAGAGCAGCCTAAGATCAAACAGAAACAATCTAATATGCTTTTTACTAACTCTCTAAGGATATTTAAAGCAACATTTTAAGGCAGAACAGAGGACAGGGCATACCATAGACTTCCCTATTTTATAATATACTAAGCATACTTTAAAGAAGATCCTAAAAAAAATATCTCAAGTCATACTAAAGGGACATGGGCTCACCATAAATTTCCCTGGTTTCACTTTATCGAATCATTTCTAAGATAACAAGCTAGATGGAACTGGAGAGTAGTTAAGAATCCTCCAATCAGACCTTGCAGAAGAAAACATAAATATAAAGAATGCAGACAGAAATAGGATGCTACAACAACAAATCCTAATCTAAAATTTATGTTCTTTATCAGAGAATATGGACAGAATGTAAAACATGAGAAAGACAATAACAAAGAAGAAAAACTTCACCATTAACATAGATCAAGAATCCTGTGAACGTGCTTGTATTATTTATGTTCAGACCAGTTACATACTCCAGTATAATGGGTCTCTGCAGCTCAAAGCTTCCTCTATCCAGCCTAGTATTCCTCAACTAGCTCAGCAACTCATCAATCCTCATATTTAACTCAGTAACCAACATTGATAATGAGGCTCATATGCAATATTTATATGCAAATGAGGAGGTGGAACTGAAACTAGGGTTTAAGATTTATTATAGAGTTAATGATTTTTGACCTTTGAGACCATGCAAGGCCCAATACAAAAATATTTGAAGGGGTTACTCTGAAATAATAACTTCTGTATTAACTTCTAAATTGATTTTATGTGAAATTTTTAACTTTTAACGCTTTGTAATAACTTTACAATAACTGCTGGTAGATGGAAAATATCTTTGACTGGGTTTCAATAACTGTTTAATGCTTTATTTAAGGAAACAAAGCATTAGGTGGCAGAAATATCTTTGAAGGAAGAAACTGCCTGTAAGTGTAGTTAATTCGAATTGGCTTTGGATTAATCTGCCTTTGTTTTAGCTATAATTCCTGAATTTAGGCCTTTAAACTCTGCTTTTTCTCATAACTATCTGTCTAGCTGTCTTTTTCCTTTATCCTTTTTAACTCTGCTTGGCTTCATAACCTTTAATCTTTTCTTTACTGGCTAATCTTCATGATTTGTCTCTGATTGGTGATTATCTCTTTATAACCTTATTGCTTTGATATAGTCCCTTGATTGTTTCTTCTTTTCCTTTGTGCTTCATTGTCTGCCAATGTTTTCTGTGCAGGGAGGTGCTTCATGCTATTGGAGGGTTTTATGACCACCAAGGATCATGATTCGTTGGTGTCAAGGTTTAAACCTTTAACTCTGGCCCTTCCAAATTTATTTTAAACCCCTGAATCGTCACTCGGGGTTTCATCCATCTTTCCTGGATCATTGGAATGCATTTACTTGCATTTCCGCCATTATACCTGCACACAAAAAAAACAAAGTTTTAAACTTTAAAACCTGCGGAGAGAGTTTACTATAATTTTAGGGTCTTTCGAGCTATCGGAAGGTGTTTACAGAGGAAGAAATGGCGCAGGGGTAAGGTTCCAAAGGCGGAACTGGGAGAAATTCAAACAAAGGCGGGAGGATTTTGAATTTTGGCACGGAGGGCAAAGGCAGTTTCGAAAAACCATAAGTGGTTTATTGCATGGATAGAAGGCGATAAGTGGGTTTTGGTGAAACGGATGTGATATAGCTTAGGGTGCGACACATGGCTGGGGAAAAACCACCCATTTCGTGTGGGTCGCGAAATGCTAACCCCGTCGCAACTTTATTTGTGATATGCCGTGTCATTCGTCGGATCTTGGTATGGGAGATCGATGGTTTACGCACGTTAGAGGGGTGAAGGGAAGGTTTGGAGGGTGGAGCCCAGGGATAGGTGTTAGGGTTTCGTTGGATGATGGGTTAAGTGGAGGATGGGTCCCGGGGCGGACAGTTGGTGGATCGTGAATGGGCGCGGGGTATAGTGGAGAGCGGGGCCCACATTTAAATATTTTTAAAAGGTTAAGGAGCTCTTTATAAGGTTTGTGGGGTGTATTAAATGAATGGCGGAGGCAGAATTTCCACAGAAAAAATGGCTTTAGTGATAAGCGGGAGGTCGAGGTTTATGGGGTAAAAGGGGGTTGGGGATAAGAAGAAAGGGGCTTAAGGCCTATATTTCATAAGGGTGGGTTTTTAACATAAAAATAGAGTTTTTATATAAAAATTAAAACACTTGAAAGGCTAAAGATTGGTTTTAAACAATGTAAAAGGGAACTTTTACATTGTCTGATATATACAAAGGAAAATGAGGAGTAGGGGCTTCCTTTATGAGTGTTTAGGAAAGGGGAAAAATGGATTTTTAGAGGGAAAAGGAAGTGAATAAGAGTGTGAGGAAGGGAATACAATGAGATCAGTAGGCCAAAAAAATGGAGTCTTTTTGGAACAGTGGGGTAAACTTCAGAAGGCAGTGAGGGAAAGATAGTGAAACAGTTGAATTAGGATAATGAAGGCAGTGAGATTTCTAAAGATAGATGGCAGGGAAATAATGTTGTCATTAGTTTCTTGTAAAATATACATAGTCACCTAGTGAATTCTGTAAAATACAAGAGGATAACAGGGTGGAAGAAGTCAGTGAGATAAATCCTTAACTTTAACAATTGGTGCAGTAGTGTTATCAAGCCATGACATGATTATGAAAAAAATATGATTATGTGTAATCGTTGTCCCCTTGAAGAGGAATTGGTTCCTAGCCAACCATACCTCCCAAAAATAATAGAAAGGCAAAGTTTGGTGCTCCATATTAGCACACTACTATGTCTGAATACAATGAATTATATTTTGTTGCAGCCATTCCAAGTTCTATAAGGACTGAGAAAATAATCTCCATAAAGTCGAGATAGAGGGGCAAGTGAGAAACATGTGTTCGACTGATTCAGACTCCACCATGCAGAAAGAACAATGACTCAGTCCTTGGTAGCCTCATTTCAGAAGATTGTCCCTTGTTAGAATTTTATTTCTCCATGTGAGCCAAGTGAAAGGAATGATCTTTTTTGGAATGGGTTTCTTCCATATATATATAAAGCATGATATTTCCTTCAGTTGCAGTTTCTGACTGATATTTCTGCAACCACAGTAGTGTACCTATGCATGTTTCCCACCCAAACAATCTGGTCTGCATGTGCAATAAGATATATTCCAACCGATCTAATTCTATCAATGTACTCTTTCCACGTGAATGTTGATTGTCCATACAGTCCCAACTCAATAGAAGTCTTTCAAGTTGGGAAACCCTATTTCCACCTAGTAATAATCTGGATTAAAAAGAAGTATCCTTTGCGATATAATGCCTGTAGTAGATGTGCATCTATAGATAGATCCAACGAGGTGCCTCTTATGTTTTCTATGCCCAGTAGTATCTTCTGGCCATTACCAAACTCCCAAGTCATCCCTCTGATGAAAATTTTCAAGATGTTTCTGAAACCCTCCCAAATATATGAGCCCCTATTTGTGGGAAAAAATTGTGTTATGTATATATGCATAATCCCCAAACCATTTAGATACTTGGCACGAAATATATCTGGCCAAATTCTTGAATTGGTGATAGCCCACCATAAGGATTTGATCAAGAGAGGCTGAGCGAACACTCGGGTGTCTAATAAACCCCAAATTCCATAGAGTTTTGGAGTTTTCAGTAATTACAGTCTACATAAATTTCTTTTATGTTGTCCACATACCCCAGACCACAAGAAATTTGTAACTATGGAATTTATGGAGCTTAAAATGTGTGAGGGAAACCTAAATAGGTGTGCCCAATAAATTGAGATCTGTTGTAATACAGTTTGTATGAGGATGTACGCCCCCCCATTGTGAGCCATTTGTATATCCATCAATTCAATTGTTTCTTGTATTTCTCGAGGAGCCATGTCCATTCTTTGGTAGAGTAGCAGTTTAGTTTCGAACAAAAACCAAGATAAGTGAAGCCATCTGTGAGAGTTTCCAATATGACATCGAAATACCTATAATGATCTACATGTCCCTTCTGTCTTATGTGGCACATAGAAGTACATATTTGCCACCTTTGACCTCCAAGCTAGAGGAAACCCCATATCCCATGAAGATGTATTGTAGGGTAGACAATTGTGCCTGGGAGAGCATACCAAAAGCCATAATACCATAAACAAAGAAATAGCGTGTAATAACCACCCCAAGAGATATGTGTAATACCTCAAAGATATCATGAAACTGTGCATCATTGATTCTGATTTTGAGTCCATCCATGATAAGAATAAATTTTTAAGGGGAGAGTGAGAAACCTTAACAAAGGTCACGCTCAGCTTGGAAGAAATATGAGGGAAGACCATTTATGATGACAACATACTAGACTAGTGGGATGCATGCCATGATCCATTCAACGTTGTATGTGGATAGTCTGATCTTGTATAATACCAGGCAGATGAAAGACTAATTGACACTATCATAAAATTTATGTAGATCCACCTTCATCACCAAGGCCTCCAAATTCTTTATATGAATCGATTGGATGCATTCTTATGTCATGGAAATTGCATCATGTATGATGCGGTTACTGAGAAAAATATTTTTTTCACGAGATATATGAGAAGAGAGTACACCAGAGATCCGAAGAGAAATCACCTTAGAGATCAACTTTAAACAATGTTGTAGAGTGATATAGGTTTGAAAACCTTGAAATATTTGGGAGAGAAGGATTTTGGGATGAGGGAAATAAAAGTGGATTAATATTACCGAAAATTTGTCCAAAAATCATTAATTCTTCAACCAAATCCAAATGGTTTGTGCCCATCAAGTCAAAAAAGTTTAAGTATAGCTCCATTGTCCATCCGTTTGGCCAGGGGCATTTATCCCGCGCAAATGTTTTCAGTTCCTAGTGAATCTACTCACGGGAGACAGGGTTGTGCAATGTGGTGTTGGACGTATCATCGAACACGTGGGGGAATAGTTCTAATGCCCATGCCTTATCTAAAAAATCAATCCTCGTCCTGCATGTATAAAAATATGAAAAATATGAGATTTCCTCCTTTTGGATCTCATGTGTGGAACATACTATAAATTGTCCCTTGATTCAATCAACCATATAGCATTCATATTTTTCATGAGATTTGCATAATGGTGGAAACAATTCGTGTTGCGGTCTCCCTCACTCACCTAGGTGGCCCGGCTCTTCATTTTCCATGTGATCTCCTGCATCTTGACGATCTCATTTTTGCAGTTTTCAAGCTCCTATAGAGGACAATAATCCTGTGAAGTTCGACGACATCTTTCCAAGTTACTACAAATGGTTTGGATCTCCCAGGAAATACGTTGTATCTCAATAATAATTTGATGCTTCTTAAGTCGTTTGCACCTGGGTCATGCTCTTTAGAACAAAGAGCTTCGTTGAAAACCGAGTCATGGTTGGGGATCCTTCCCATTTGGGATCATCCACCCAGGACTCCGTGACCAATTTGTGAAAGTCAAAATATTCCAACCAAACCCCATTAAATTTGAAGGGTAGCCCCATCTAGATCGGTTCCATCCGCCATTGTAAACATATAGGGTGATGATTCAAGAGGGTCGTTTTGATCACTATAGATTTCATGTTTCGAAAAAGTTCAATGAAGTTCTCATGCACAAGAAAATGCTCTAGTTGTTTGTCAATATAGTGATCTCCAATCTTATGGTTTCTCTAAGTAGGAGATAGAGGAGATGGGAAAATATCTTCTCCATATTGGGTTGTAGAACGTGCCTCCTGGTTGGGAAATGAGGAACTTTTTATGTTTATTTTTCCTCGATATATAAAGCTGATATTGAAATATTTCACATAAATTGGTTTTTTTTTATCAATTAAAAAAATATATGATTAAAATAATTACACATTTCCCTTATACTAAGAAGTAGGAAGCACATAATCATAAATTTTATATAATTTTTATTGTTAATTATTTGATCTCTCTATATAAAAAGTTTTATATAAATTATTTTGATTAAGATGGACATTGAAATATTTTATTATTAGTAGTTTTTTTTAAATACTATGTTGTCAAGTTCATGTTGAATAGGGAAAAAATTACACATTTACCTCACAATGGGTTATAAAAAGTACCTTTTAGCCCACATATATGATGATGATTAATGTTTACCACAATAAAAAAGAACATAGTATAGAAACCATATAAATTTTATTACTTTCTAGTTTTGAAAAATGAAAGCCTATATAGTGATTATATAGTGGCTATAAAATACTAGAAAATAGTAGATAAACCTTATAAAAGAGTGATATTCCCATGCTAATTGTAAAATAAGACATAATAGATATACGTTAGTTGCCCTGCATGGTTGAGTGTTTATGTAAGCCCCTTCTAGACTTCATTTAGAGGCAAGGGATATTTATCAATGATGATTGGATTGGGGTGTGTACCATCTAATTTTCAATGTCTTTTAGAGTTGTCATTTCACTTCTATCACTACTATAGGTTTGTGAGACTACAATATCAATGCCAAAGACAAGTTTAAACATTGCTTCAAATTTACTATCTTGTAGGTCCAACCTGTGTGGGATGTCCTATTGTTTAAGTCCATTTTCCTCGACCACTTGTGTGATGAAAGCTTTCTTGAGCCAATATAGTTTTGTCCACTTGAATATATTCATGTCCCTAGTTTAAGAAAAGATTCTATTAGGTATCCATCCCTTAAATATTTATTTTCTCTTTATAAAAAAAAAAAATTCTTCTATAGAACTGACTCCTCTATTTGAACCAAACTTGTGAGGAGAACCTAGAAAGTAAAACCAAAATTGCCTTATTGGCCTCCTTCCTGACCTTATGGATATATCAATGTGATTTATAGGAGGTGTTGGGACTTTTATTTGATGACATTTTCATTTACATTTATCTTTTTTTCACCCATATTAATCCTCCCTTTTTACCGTATTATCGTTTTGTTTACCATTTTTTGAATGAAAATGCCATTAGAGACAGTACAAGGTAATTAAGTTGTTAATTGAATAGTTTCTCCACTACTTTAGTAAATTACGGGGATACAATTTTTTATTATTGTGAAGATTTAACCAATTTAGTTCTTTTAACTCATATGAGGATCATATACCCACTCAGAAAACCATAATTTTCACGAGATATATGAGAAGAGAGCACACCAGAGACCTGAAGAGAAATCACCTCAGAGATCAACTTATAAACAATGTTGAAGAGTGATATATATTTGAAATCCTTGAAATATTTGGGAGAGGAGGATTTTGGGATGAGGACAATAAAAGTGGAATTAATATTTCCCGAAATCCATCGAAAAATCATTGATTCTTTAGCCACCTCCAAAGGTCTGTGCCCATCAATTCAAAAAAGTGTATTTATATCTCCACCGTCCATCTGTCTGTCCAAGGGCATTTATCTCGTGCAAATTTTTTGAGTTCCTACTGAATTTTTTCATGGGAGACAGGGTTGTGTAGTGATGCATTGGACGTATCATCGAACATGCGGGGGAATAGTTCTAATGCCCATGCCTGATCTAAAAAATCCTCGACCTGCATTTATAAAAATACGAAAATTATGAGATTGCCTCCTTTTGGATCTTATGTGTGGAACATATGATAAAATTGTCCCTCAATTCAATCTTCCATATATAATTCATATTTTTAATGAGATTTGCATAATGGTGAAAAAATTTCATGTTGCAATCCCCCTCATGCACCAAGGTGGCCATGCTCTTCAATTTCCATGTGACCTCTTGTATCCCAAGGATCTTATTTTTGCACTTTTCAAGGTCTCGTAGAAGACGAAAATCCTGTGAAGTTGGACTGCATCTTTCCATGTTAGTACAAATGGTTTGGATCTCCCAGAAAATATGTTGTAGTTCCTTAATCATATGTTTCTTCTTAAGTCATTCACAGGTGCAAGTCCTACTCTTTGGAATACAGAGCTTCTATGAAAACCGAGACATGGTTGGGGGTCCTTCCCATTCAGGATCCACCACCTAGGTCTCTGTGACCAATTTGTGAAAGTCAAAATCTTCCAGCCAAACCCTATTAAATTTGAAGGGTAGCCCCATCTATATTAGTTCCATATGCCATTGTAAACAGATAAGGTCCAAGAAGGTCGTTTTGATCATTCTAGATTTCATATTTCCGAAAATTTCAATCAAGTTCTCATGCACAAGAAAACGGCCTAGTTCTTTATTGTTATAGTCATCTCCAGTCCTGCGGTTGCTCCAAGTATGAGGCAGAGGAGATGGGAAAATATCTTCTCCATATTGGGTTGTAGAATAAGCCTCTCGTCTGGGCAATGAGGAACTTTTTATTTTTATTTTTCCTCTATATATAAAGTTGATATTGTAATATTTCACATAAATTGGTTTTTTTTATCAATTAAAAGTTTATATATGATTAAAAGAATTACACATTTCCCTTATATTAAGAAGTGACAAGCACATAATCATATATTTTATATATTTTTATTGTTAATTATTTTATTCTATATATAAAAAGCTTGATATAAATTGTTTCAATTAAGATGGGCATTGAAATGTTTTAATTATAAATAACATTGAAATATTGTATTATTATTAGTATTTTTAAAATACTATGTATGTCAAGTTCATGTTGAGTAGGGAAAAAAGTACACATTTACCTCATAATGGGTTATAAAATGTACCTTTTAGCCCACATATATGATGATGATGATGATGATTAATGTTTACCACAATAAAAATGAACATACTATAGCGACCATAATTTTATTGCTTTCTAGTATTGAAAAATGAAAGCCTATATAGCGGTTATTTAGTGGCTATAACATACTAGACAATAGTAGATAAACCTTATAAAAGAGTGATATTCCCACGCTAATTGTAAAATAAGACATAATATATATAGGTTAGTTGTTATTCCCATTTTATTCTCCAATAGTTTTATTTTATTTTCTATTTTTTTTTGGATCTTGTCTTTAAGATATGTAAATTTATTTTCCAGCATGGCTTCTAACTCTGTTTGTAGCTTGAATTCTCTTTCTTCTTTATGCTTCTGTAAATATGATCTAATTTATGCAAGAACACAATAGAATACACAAATAACCATAAATACAAAGACGCAGTGGAAATAACACTTCATTTCATTAATATCAAAGAACTGAATTTTTTTTACAGATATATTGTAAATAAACTAACTAGGGCATTGGTAGCTTATCTATGAGAAGAGATGTGGTGGCTACAGGTCTCTGAAATCTATGTTACAATGAGGCTCGAAGGCCTATATATTATTGAGAAATAATGGAAAACCCTAAACATACAAAAACCTAACCCTAGGAGATGAAACACCAAAATATGGGCCTCGTCGGGGTAAATTGGTACATCAATTTCCCGGGGTCGTAACTCTGACATACTATCCCCGTTTGACGCACATGAAACATAGTTAGAAAGATCTATCCCAGGACTACAACTATTGACAAAAAACATCAAGTCAAAAATGTATTCAAATATTTCAGAGGTTTGATGCCAAAAAAACGTCGTTTAGGGCCTCAAAATAGCTCCGAAAGTTCAGGACCTGAAAAACTTCCAAAAATAGTAAGTTGTGCTACAGTTAGGGAAACTGAAAAACTGAAAGAAAAAATGGTGGGGGTCCAAGTGGAATAGACAGATGGCCACCAATATCCAACTGGATCATTCCTCCCCCCTTAGGAAGCAATGGTCCCCATTGCGTTGAGTTCCTCCATGAGATGAGGGAACTTCTATTGAACTTGATCCCTGGTGAGCCACTTGCCCTAGTGAAGGAGTTGGCATGATTTGAAAACTCTATATAGCTGGATCCTCTGTTGGCGGGTGTTCTTGATTTGTGTGTCCATAATCCAATCAGTTGTGGCTTTTTTCATGCAGTCTGGGTTTAACTCTATTGGTGTAAGTTGTTCTCCTATGTTGGATATGTCTAGTAGAGGTGGAAAGTAGAGCCAAAGGTGGTCCACATTGAATACTGGGTGTAGACCAAGGAATGGTAGAATACTGAGCTTGAAGGCATTATAACCTACAGCCTTGGTGATGGTGTATGGCCCATATCAGAGTGGGTGAAAATTGCGGTGGGGTCTAGCGAGGTGCTCCTTCTGCAAATGTAGCCACACATCGTCACCCACCTAGAAGTTGTGTTGCACCCAATGCTAATAATGCCACTGCTTGTACTTAGCATTGGCTCTGCCCAATATGTAATGAAATTATTGGCGAATGTGTTGAATGTGCTCAATGAAGTTGTTTGCCTTGGCAGCTTCAGACTGGACATGAGCCAAATCAGCCTGAGTAGTTGCAAATTGCATGGCTACGTCAATGGGACATAGTGGCTGGAATCCCAAGCCCACCTGTAAGGGGTTGTGGTCAGTTGAACTATGGAGGGCCTGATTATAGATATGTTTTACATAGGGGAGGCTCTCATCCCATGTGCATGGATGCTTTCAGTTGTACATGTGTAGAATGTGTATGATCATCCTGTTGACGACCTCTATCTAACCATCAGTTTGGGGATGGAAAGATGTGGACTTGGTGAAATTGGTGTCCAACATTGACCAAAGGCTAGACCAAAATGTACTAAGGAACCTTCTGTCCCGATCTGGGATGATAGATTTTGGGATCCCAAAGTGTACCCACACTCATTCAAAGAAGAGTTTAGCAGTGGCTTCTGCTATGATATTCTTCTTGGAGGCCGCCATAATGGCCATTTTCGAGAATCCGTCGACAACCACAAAAACACAGTCATTGCCATGCTTAATAGAAGGAAGGTCTGACATGTAATCTATGAAGATGGATTCCCAAGGTCAACTAGGGGTAGGCAACATAGTATAGAGGCCTTGCTTCTTGATGGTCAGTTTGGCAATGGCGCAGGTAGTGCAGGATCTAATGTACTTCCCGACATCTTGTCGAAGGATTGGCCATTAGAAATATTTATGCAGTACTACCAATGTTTTCTCAACTCAGAAATGCTCAGCGCCCGACTGTAGTGTGCTTCCCAAATCATCCTGGAACACTCGCTTGAAGGAACAAAAAGGTGTCCCAGGTGACATAGCAGTGCATCCTGAAGGTGAAAATTTGAAACTCCGTTACCCTCTAAGAGCATCTTGTATGTTTGGTCAAATTCTGGATCACTCTTGTAGAGAAGAGGCCAATGAGAAGTCTCGTGCCCACAAGAGTTGATCACAGTGGTTATCGCCACGATTGGTGGTCGGATGTGGTAGTATGCAACATTATTGGTGTTGCCCTTCTTGTACTTTATGTTCAAATGAAATTGTTACAGATATGTGGACCACTTTTGATGGCTATTGTTCTAAAACTTTCCTTATGTCTACATGAACTGCAGGGGTCGATTATCTGTGTGGATGATCATTTCCTTCCCCAAAATGTAATGCTTCCATTGCCAGCAATCCTACAAAATGGAATACATCTCTTTGTCATGATTGGGATACTTTTGGACTGTGTTGGATAATGTCTCACTGTGATATGCCACTAGATGCCCCTGTTGAGTAAGAACTTTCCTAATAGCATAGTTAGAGGCATCTGTCTCGATCTCAAATGGTTGTTGCAAGTCTAGTAGTATGAGCATTGGGTCACAAAAGAGGCGATATTTCAATTTACGAATGCCTTCTGTTGAGATTTCGACCAATTTTTTTTTTTCTTTCGCTCGTCCCTTGGTGACTTGACACAAGGACCAAGTGATATGAGAGAATCCTAACATGAACCTGCGGTAGAAATTAACAAGATCGATAAAGCTACAAAACTCTGTTAGAGTGGTTGGGGTTGGCCTATCCTGAATGACTTGGATCTTGGTTGGACCCACATGCACCCCTCGCTAAAAAATAATGTAACCTAGATATTGAACCTGGGTCATGCCAAAAGTGCACTTCCTCGAATTGGCACACAACTTGTATCGCCGAAGAGTTTGGAGGACTTGTCATATGTAGTGGAGGTACTCTTCGCAAGTTTGGCTGAGGATTAGGATGTCATCCAAGTACGCTACTACAAATGAGCTGGTAAATTCCGCAAGATGTCGTCCATCAGCCTCATGAAGGTTGCGGGAGCATTCATCAACTGAAAAGGCATGAAAAACTATTCAAAAAGGCCCTCCTTGGCTTTGAAGGCAGTCTTCCACATATCGGGCAGTTCGATTGGTACCTGGTGATACCCGAACCTCAAGTCGATCTTACTGAAATATTTCTCCCCTTTGAGTTGGTCCAGAAGGTCATCAATCCGTGGGATCGGGTACCTATTTCGGACGGTGATCTTGTTCAGTGCCCAATATTCAATACAGAGTCTCCAAGTCCCTTCCTTATTCTGCACCAACATGATCGGGCTCCCACAGGGCTATGAAATTGGTCGGATGTGATCTTTCTGTAGCAGCTCCTAAATCTGCCTCTCGATTTCATCGTTCTTGAAAATAGAGCATCGATAGATCAGTCCATTTAGAAGTGATGCACTTGGGGTCAGATCGATGGGATAATTAACCTGAAAGTGTGGAGGCACCCCTACGGGTGAGGTAAAGATGTTCCGGTACTCCTCCATGACCTTGTCCATTTGTTTTTGTCATGCGGAGGAGCCCTGTCTGAAGGTTGTGGCGATAGTCTTATTCTTTCCCTGAGGGCAGATCATCAGGAAAAAAAATTCCCGGTTTTGGAAATGAGCTTACTACATTTGTTTGCAGTAACCAAAGAGATAGGGGCAGGAGGTGGTACCTCTGGTATCCTATGCAACTTATTTCCCAAAGTAACAATAATAGCGCGAGGCTGGGACTAATACACAACATGTTTCTTCCACAAGTATGGTCGGCCTAATAATACATCAAAAACATAAAGAGGAGCAATGTCACATAATACCTCATCGGTGAAGGGCTTGATGTTGTAGGGAAGGCGACACTACTAGCTGACGTGGTGATCCTGTCCTTGGTGAAGCCACTCGATGGTGTATGGTTGTGGGTTTGTTGTGGTCTGCAAGCCCAACCACTTCACGAACTTTGTTGAAATTAGGTTCTTTTGTCTCCCACTATCGATAATTAACTGTAGCGGGGAACCCTTTACCCAAATCCGGGACTGGAAGAAACGATCCTCCTCCTCTGGATCTTCCGGTTCTTCCTTTTGGATCTTCATGGTGGAAATGGTGGCATTGGGCTTTGCATCAATAATATGCTTCCCTCTATCATTCCCCTTCTTAGGTTCTGATTTAGTGTCAGAGCATGCATCTGATTCTGAATCCTTCATCTCGGCCACCAGTGACTACCTGGCCAGACACTAAATTTTTTTGTGAGTGGAGCTCTTATGGAACTCACTCCAATTTCCCATGTCCTTCGTTGGCTTTGCGGTGTTGTTATTTTTTTACGCCTTTGCCAGGTTGTCTTGGGCCACCATGCCTTGGCTTTTTCCTTTGTTCTGCAGTTTGGGGGAACCTTTCACTTGCTTTTGATTCGCAGTTCCAAAGTCTCGCTTCTTCTGTTTGAATTTTTTCTCATTCGTAGCAACATACTAGTATTCCGTACCAAGTGAGGAAATGTCAAGGAACTCCATTTCCTCCTAAATGTATCTGTGCATATAACTGTGGCACTTCAGAACCAAATGTTTCTCCGAATATTTGATACCCAACTTTGTGCGTAGGGTATGGAACAAATTTGTCAGCTCATGCATATCTTGATCCCTTTGCTACTGCATCGTAGTCCATTGTATGTAATTTTCCTCATAGCTCCCCAAGGGATAATATTGTTCATAGATGGAATCTCTGAAAGAATTCCAAGTGGGTACGACCGAGAAAAGAGATGGTTCCCCCTCGTCCTTTTTCTCACAGAAGGTTTCCCACCAGTCCTTGACATGGGGGGCGACTTTGAGCAGTGAAAAAACAATCTTCTCCCGGTCGGAAAAGTCATGAACGGAGAAATATCCTTCTAATAGATTAAATGATCTATCTACAACATTTGCATCTATTTGGCCATCGAATATGGAAATTTAAAATTTTACTTGAACTTTAAAAGGGTTTGCATCTCCAAAGTGGCTGTTAGATGCAAATGGGCCGCCAGTGGGAAGTCGTTGAAGCATTAGGGGAATTTTGAGGTCTAAAATGGGCCTCCTAAGGAAAATGTATAATCAAAATTCACTTTATGAGAACCAATCACATTTTAGGGGGTGACATCATCCCTAATGGTTGAGGTGGCATTGATTGAGTTAAAGGTACTTACTTGTCACATTCTCAATGGTGGATAAAAACTCATGGTTAACCATGGTAGTGCTCTAAGTACTTTTAAATTCAAAGTAAAGTACTCATAATAAATGTCATTTCATAATTTTTGAATAAAAATATATTATTGTCATTTCATATTTCTTGAAAGAAACAATGCATATCCCTATACATTTATTATATTATATTATATTATTTTTATATAATATATTAATTAAATGTTATTATACAATTTAAAAAATATAAAATTTAATTAATAGCATATAATAATTAACAATTTATAAATTTATATTTATATTTTATTTTAAGTTATTTAAGTACAAAGGACAAATGCATTAGTTGTTCAATGATAATGACTTTTTCTTGAAAATCTCATTCTTATTTATAGTCACATCAATACAATTTTTTTATTAATTTTATTTTGGTACAACTTTTGAATTGAATTTAACTATGGTTACATGGATTGTGGTGAAAAATGTGAATTTAAAATTAATAAATATTATTTTATTGGTTTAACTATTATTTTATTATTTCCTTAGGAGGCCCATTTTAGACCTCAAAATTCCCCTAATGGATCTAGGTGAAATTATCCATCATCGTGGTCATTTGTTTTTCAAGGGCCTCCTTGAGAAATATTTTGATAGGATCTCCTGCTCCCTCGTCTTTCTTTTAATCCTCCATGGGCGGCTGTCGAGGTTTGCAAGGATGATCTTGCAAAGGTTCAACCAAATCGAGCCCTAACTCCATATACCCCGACCTCGTTGGGGACATGCAAAGAAGGATCAAGAAAGAGAAGACCGCTCTGATACCATTGATCTGAATTTATGCAGGAACACAAAAAAATACACAAATAACCTTAAATACAAAGATGCAACAAAAATAACACTTCATTTAATTAATATCAAAGAACTAAAATTTGTTTACATACCGAATGGAAATAAACACAAGAAAATTTGGCGGAAATTCCGACGACCAATTCGTCGCTATTCCGACACATAGTCGTTGCAAGAGAGAGAGTTCGAGGGTGGACAAAATGTGGTTTGTCATGCCGTCGCAGCTTCGACGCACCTAAAAAGTGTCGCACTATCAACACTTCTTCCGTTGCTTCCGAACAAGCGTCACTCTTTCGACGTCTCACGAACCGTCGCGCTTCCGACGTTTGTAAACAGTCGCACTTCCAACGAAATGTGGTTCGACGTTTTGAACGTTGCTCGTCCGACATTTTTAAACGGTCGCAATTCCGACACAATGTGGTCCGATGTTTTGGACGTCGCTCTTCCGAAGTTTGTAAGATGTCGCAATTCCAACGAAATGTGGTCCGACATTTTGAACGTCGCTCTTTCGACGTTTGTAAGCTGTCGCAATTCCGACGAAATGTGGTCCGACGTTTTTATATTGTCGCTCTTCCGACGTTTCTGAGTTGTCGCAATTCCGACGTCTACAAGGCGTCGGTATACCGACGGCGGGTTCAATTTAAAAAAAAAAATGAAACTTTAAAAGACGAGAAATGCTATTTTGAATATATTATATGAAATAAAATAGTCCATGAAGTCATTACATTTTCACATCTGAAGATTGGAACCCAAATATCCATCCAGAAAAGTGGAAGTCCCACCCCAGACAATGATAGAAAAATACCCCATGTCACATACAGGGACATGATATAAAACCCAGTAACGGTCCACATGGAGATTATCTACAAATCCGAGAAAGCATCCAAATATGCCCGAGGCATCTATAAGAAAGTGAAATAGCAGTATGTAGAATAGTAAAGCAACAGATAGAGTACCGACGTCCATTGTTCCAAATACAAATTAAAGTACCCAAAATCCTGCAACAGAGAAAAGCGCTAATCATGTGAGGAGTGTGATATGTCCAAAATATAAAAAGACCATCAGACCATATCAATAAACCAGCAACATAGACCAGCATCGCTAGTTTTGAAGGCAGAGTGATAAACATTAATCATTTTTTTTTTCACAAGAGAAAAAACGCTGTTTTGAATATATTATATGAAGTAAAATAGTTCATGAAGTCATTACATTTTCACATCTGAAGATTGGAACCCAAATATCCATCCAGAAAAGTGGAAGTCCCACCCCAGACAATGATAGAAAAATACCCCATGTCACATACAGGGACATGATATAAAACCTAGTAACGGTCCACATGGAGATTATCGACAATCTGAGAAAGCATCCAAACATGCCCGAGGCATCTATAAGAAAGTGAAATAGCAGTATGTAGAATAGTAAAGCAACAGATAGAGTACCGACGTCCATTGTTCCAAATACAAATTAAAGTACCCAAAATCCTTGAATAGAGAAAAACGCTAATCATGTGAGGAGTGTGATATGTCCAAAATATAAAAAGACCATTAGACCATATCAATAAACCAGCAACATAGACCAGCATCGCTAGTTTTGAAGGGAGAGTGATAAACATTAATCATTTTTTTTTCACAAGAGAAAAACGTTGTTTTGAATATATTATATGAAGTAAAACAGTCCATGAAGTCATTACATTTTCACATCTGAAGATTGGAACCCAAATATCGATCCAGAAAAGTGGAAGTCCCACCCCAGACAATGATAGAAAAATACCCCATGTCACATACAGGGACATGATATAAAACCCAGTAACGGTCCACATGGAGATTATCGACAATCTGAGAAAGTATCCAAATATGCCCGAGGCATCTATAAGAAAGTGAAATAGCAGTATGTAGAATAGTAAAGCAACAGATAGAGTACCGACATCCATTGTTCCAAATACAAATTAAAGTACCCAAAATCCTTGAACAGAGAAAAACGCTAATCATGTGAGGAGTGTGACATGTCCAAAATATAAAAAGACCATCAGACCATATCAATAAACCAGCAACATAGACCAGCATCGCTAGTTTTGAAGGCAGAATGATAAACATTAATCATTTTTTTTTCAGAAGAGAAAAAATGCTATTTGGAATATATTATATGAAGTAAAACAGTCCATGAAGTCATTACATTTTCACATCTGAAGATTGGAACCCAAATATCCATCCAGAAAAGTGGAAGTCCCACCCCAGACAATGATAGAAAAAAACCCCATGTCACATACAGGGACATGATATAAAACCCAGTAACGGTCCACATGGAGATTATCGACAATCTGAGAAAGCATCCAAATATGCCCTAGGCATCTATAAGAAAGTGAAATAGCAGTATGTAGAATAGTAAAGCAACAGATAGAGTACCGACGTCCATTGTTCCAAATACAAATTAAAGCACCCAAAATCCTTGAACAGAGAAAAATGCTAATCATGTGAGGAGTGTGATATGTCCAAAATATAAAAAGACCATCAGACCATATCAATAAACCAGCAACATAGACCAGCATCGCTAGTTTTGAAGGCAGAGTGATAAACATTAATCATTTTTTTTTGCACAAGAGAAAAACGTTGTTTTGAATATATTATATGAAGTAAAACAGTCCATGAAGTCATTACATTTTCACATCTGAAGATTGGAACCCAAATATCCATCCAGAAAAGTGGAAGTCCCACCCCAGACAATGATAGAAAAATACCCCATGTCACATACATCGACTTGATATAAAACCCGGTAATGGTCCACATGGAGATTATCGACAATCTGAGAAAGCATCCAAATATGCCCGAGGCATCTATAAGAAAGTGAAATAGCAGTATGTAGAACAGTAAAGCAACAGATAGAGTATGTACCGACGTCCATTGTTCCAAATACAAATTAAAGTACCCAAAATCCTTGAACAGATAAAAACGCTAATCATGTGAGGAGTGTGATATGTCCAAAATATAAAAATACCATTAGACCATATCAATAAACCAGCAACATAGACCAGCATCGCTAGTTTTGAAGGCAGAGTGATAAACATTAATCATTTTTTTTTTCACAAGAGAAAAAACGTTGTTTTGAATATATTATATGAAGTAAAACAGTCCATGAAGTCATTACATTTTCACATCTGAAGATTGCAACCCAAATATCCATCCAGAAAAGTGGAAGTCCCACCCCAGACAATGATAGAAAAATACCCCATGTCACATACAGGGACATGATATAAAACCCAGTAACGGTCCACATGGAGATTATCGACAATCTGAGAAAGCATCCAAATATGCCCGAGGCATCTATAAGAAATTGAAATAACAGTATGTAGAATAGTAAAGCAACAGATAGAGTACCGACGTCCATTGTTCCAAATACAAATTAAAGTACCCAAAATCCTTGAACAGATCAAGAAAAATGCTAATCATGTGAGAATTCAAAGTAAAGTTAATCTATTAACATTGCGAATAAAATTACACCGAAGTCAAAAACATTGCCTCGCCATACTCATGGCAAATTTGTCATCAAAAAATCAAAAAATTAAGAAGACTGCCCTCATACGGGGAAACCAGTCTTGAACGTTTAATTTACAGAATTCAAAAATATTACAAAGGTCCAGCACAGTAAAATAATCTAAAAGCAACCCAATTAAGTGGGCCTGCTAAGCAAGAAAAACAAATTAACCAAACTACTCCTCCGGTGGTTCCTCCACGATTCGGAACCATCCTTCGGAAGGTCTAGGATCGCTAGGTGCTACCTCCACATGCATGCCACGGCTCCCCTCCTGAAGGCCCGAATGCTGACCGGCTTTTTCCGAGCTCAGACCCACCAGACGGGTGCATTCTTCCTCCATTTGGACCTCCTCGCGGAATACCACAGTGACTAAAGCCGTGATTCGCGGGCGGTTGAGAGAGAAATTAAAGGAAAATTGCGCAGTGGGTGTTGTGGGAGAAGGTGAACTAGTGGTGGGGAAGCGAGGAGCAGGGGAATCCATACGGTGGCCAGATCCTACAACCCGACCCCACCCACTCCTAGTATTTGGATATCGACCTGCGTAATAACCACTGGACTGGTCAGAATTCGACTCTGTTGAGGGGCTAGAGGGAGCACACAGGGGTTGACCTCTAATGCTCCCCCTGCGGCAATGCATCCTATGACGTACGCGAGGCATGGGTGCAGTCTCAGGTGCAGTGGGCACAAGAGGAGATGGAGAAGTAGAATTCCAATTAACAGAGGAAGACAGACAAAGATAGAACCGAGAGAAATGTAGATATGCTGCAAGGTCTAGGCATCAGTTCAGCTGGCCACTTCTCCTTATCGTCACAACTAGTAGACAGTGTAATCCAGCAACCAGCTCGTCTGAAAAACCATAGCTAAATGCCATTTTGTCGACCCGACTGCAATGCAATCAAAGGACGCCCGTCATAATTAATCTCTGATCATTAATAATGAGATCCGAAGGCCGGATCATATTGGAGCGTGCGGAATCGCTAAGAGAAGTGGAGGTCCGATCTTGAACAGTGTTAAAAATTAATTAATGCGGATTTGATGTGAAAAATTAATTGAACAATGTTAAATGTTAATGCGACTGATATGAAATCGCCATATCCATGTCCCATCGCCTTAAACGCCATCGAATTCACCTGCAGCCGGGAGTAGGGCAAGTTTTTATTGAGGACACGTGGCAGAAATTGATTGGAGCGGATCTTTGTTTGGGCCGCTCACGCAGTGGAAATCCGGACCCGAAAAATATTAGGGTGAATTTGATAAGAAATTCGTGTCACAACTCTACCTCCGTACGCCAGCCCAACTTCGGACCCGAAAAAGATTAGGGCGGAATTCATTTGGTTTTCGCGTCACAAAATTGGCTGATGTCAGCAGGCTATTTTGGAACGCGAATTTGGTTTGAATTATGGTTTATCACTGTTTGAAGTCCGGCGGGCTCGACTTAAGAACAATTTTGTTTGATCCCATATTATAAAATTTGTGTTGGTTTTATTTGATAATACACATATTTATAATAAATCATGGGAATACCACACTAAACATGTGGAAAAGTTATATAAATAATTATTGAGAACAATCATTTTTATGTAAAAGTATCCAAATGTGCTTTTGGGAAATAAGAATTGGAGTATTTAGTTCATATTGTTTTAAAGGAAGGAGTGAAGTTGGAGCCTCAAAAGATGCAAGCTATTACAAAATGACCTATTCCTAAGAAAATCAAGGTTCTTAGAAGATTTTTTAGACTTACATGATATTATTGATTATTTGTTAAGAATTATGCATGCATTTCAAGTCCACTCACATATCTCTTGAAGAAAATATCATTTATATGGAATGATGTGGCTACTTTGGCATTCTCTCTTTCAATGGATGCCATGTCTTCTACACCAACATCGGTTGCACCTACTTTTGGTAAAACATTCATAGTAGAGTGTGAGGCACTAGGACAAGGAATTTACGTAACATTAACACAATAAGGGATATAATTGGCTTTTAAAAGCAAGGAATTCAAAGAAAATATTTGGTGAAATTCAAGGAATTCACTTTTGTTAATAGGTTTATGTCACACGATGATGCAGGGGCATTAGGCACTAGCCAACAATGTAGGAGGTTTTGTCCACATGTTGTGGCTAGGTGGGTTCTAAAACATTTGAGTTGTAATAGATAGGTGTCAATACCTCAACTGAGTGTATTACTTAGACTAGTTAGAGTTGTAGGAGTCGAACAGTTTCAGTTAGTTGAATTATTATAATTAGACCTTTTGATTTCTAGAACAGTCCTCTCAGAGGAACCGAAGAGCCATATGTTATGTATATAAATTTTAATTCCTCGGATGAATAAAATTAGAGAGGGAAGAGGAGAGTAGAGAGGGGATTTCTGCAATAAACCTCTGTGTGTGAACAATTGTTTCCAGTTAAATGATTTCCAAGCTTAGTTGCCATTGAATTATCTCGAACTGCTAATTGTGAAGATTTTGTTAACTGTGAGGCAATTGGGTACTGATAATTCCATTCTTCTGTCTTTGAATTCCCGTAAATTTTTGGATAACACTGTGAACTCACCCCAACCGAAGGCGAGGTCTATGTAGAGAACCGGGGTCGTGAAAACTGTTCAAATATAAAAATCCCGCTTAATAAAGAGACAAAATTGTTGTGCTTTCGGAACCTGACCCGAGGATTGGACATGAGTTAACAAACAAAAGGATAGCGGAACCAGACTTGCACCCGTGGTCAAGCCCTCTACCAAAACCACGAGTGGAATCACAAAAGCGGGTTGCCCATATCGCACCGCTTTTGCGGAGTAGGCGGTATTTCCTATTCGCGAGCGATTCCATA